>VYZM01015052.1:21648-79383 GCA_013398915.1 Dromas ardeola | reverse complement strand
GGTTTTTACACACTGAATGACATCACTGCCCAAGTAAATCAAAAGTTAAGTAGTTTTTTTTACTAGGCAACATGGTGTTTTACAAGAGATTAGGATTGACTACCAAAAGATGTGTGATAATTGCATTTTCTTGCAATTTGTTAACTTCTGAAGAAATATTAACAATGTTTAATTATAACACTGATAATGCCATTTATTTTTTCTTAAAGAAGACAGTGCAGTCAAAAGCGATTATGTTACTTTTGCAGCGAGTACTTTTACCTGGCAGACAGAAAAAAATCAGGTTGCCTGACTATTGCGGAATTCCAAGCCCTAAGTAAAGAACAAACACTGAAGATTGTGTGACTTTCTGGACTTAAAGTGTCATGAATCTTAACTAGTAAGTGTGCTGCCTAACAGCCTGCACAGAATTTTTCTGCAGTTTCTAACAAGGGAGACAGTGTTACTCAGTTTCATGCCAAATTAATTGTACTTGTAGGGAAAAGTGGTACAGACTGGCATACTCCTCAGAGAGTTTACCTATCAGACTGCAAGCAAAGGAGAAGCCTTTTTTGGGTTGGTCTCTCCAGAGAGGTGTGACAGAGAGAAACTGAATTTCATGTCGTAGGCGAACTTCATTTTTATCTCCAAATGAAAAATTCAGTTTGTTTGTTTGTTTTATTTTGAAATTAGAGGGAGATAAAACACAGTGAGTGAACAGTCTGGGGCATCATTTTTGTGTGTCATGCTCTTTGAGTAGAATATCTTCATCAGTGGCTAGGGATCTCACAATACTCTGCTGCTTCTCTTGCAGTAGACCTTTGATGGTGGTATCATTCAACAGGATTTTGCTACACATAGAAAAATGGAAGCATAAGGAACCCCATCAGAATTCCGATTCTGACATTTTTAAGAAACCTTTGTTGGAGATTTTTTTCAGTAATGTTGACTTTTTTATTTTCTTTTTTTTTTCCTTTTTTTTTTAATAGATTTAACTATGTAGAAACTCTTTGTCTGTTTCGTTTTGGTTTTTTTTTCTATAAGCTGCTATAGCTACCCTAGCACTAATAACTGTGCTAGGACATTCAACAGCATAAAGCTGTATCTGTACTGTAAATCTCTGACCTAACTCTGCTTCTTGTTAGTTTCTTGATACAGATGTGATATGGCAGATTTTTGTTTTAAACTCTTTAACACCATCAGATCATTCTGCTATCATAACAATTATTCTGCTATAACAACTATTAAGCCAGAATAAATATTTAATTGCAAACACACGCAGCATGAGTCCTTAATGTATTTCCAACAAGAAGTCACGGTATGGCAAAAGACTGTTGTATGTTTTAGTTAAAACACAGATTTATGGGTCAGCAAAGAAAGAAGTTGACAATAGGAATTACAAAAGTATTCTAAAGAATATTTTAAAAAAGATGTTTTTTAGTGGGTGGCTTTTGGGAACAGATTATTCTTCTGAATGATCTCAGCTTCTTTATCTAGGAGTCCACACAGAGAACTATTGCCCCAATTTTTCTGTTTTTCACTTGAGTGACTCGATAGCTTTTGATTCATCTGAAAAAGATGATGATAATGAAAAAGAGCGAAAATAATGCTCACAGCAGATTTAGGTCAGGTCTTCAGCTTCCCACATCAAGCAGTTCACAGAATACAGAACAGTTAAGGTTGGCAGGGACCTCTGGAAGTCAATTGGTCAACAACCCCTGCTCAAGCAGGATCACCTAGAGCAGGCTGCCCAGGACTATATCCAGACAGCTTCTGAATATCTCCAAGGAGGAACCCCCCACAACCCCTGTGGGCAATCTTGTGCCAGTGCTCAATTACCCTCACAGTAAAAAAAAAAAAAAAATAATTTTGTTTCCTGCTGCTCAGAGGGAACATCCTGTGTTTCAGTTTCTGCCCATTGCCTCTGGGCCTGTCACTGAGCACCAGTGAAAAGAGCTAGCTCCATCCCCTTTGTGCCATCCCTTCAGCTATTTGTACATACTGATGAGGTCCCCCTGAGACTTCTCTTCTTCCCCCTGAGCCTTCTCTTCTTGTCTACCAAGCCAGTCATTACATCACAGAAGTTTATCAAGTTGGTCATGCATTGTCTCTGGGTCCTTGGATTTCTGAAGGCTGGTCGTTCCACTAAAGACTGAGGTTAAGAAGATAGAAGATATTTGGTACCTCAGCTTTTTCTATGTCCTGGGTCAACAGGGCTTCTGACCCATTCAGCAACTGGCCCAAATTTTCATGTCTTCCTTTTGCTACTTATATACTTACAGAAGCCCTCCTTGTTGCCTTTGACATCCCTCGCCGGATTCAACTCCATGGGGGTGTTTGCTTTCCTAACTGTCTCTCTGTGCTCAGACAGTGTTTCTACATTCCATACCTGTCACTGCTTTTACCTTCTCTATACTCTCTTGTTGAGTTTTGCTTGGAACTCCTTGCTTATTTATGCAGGCCTCCTGGTATTTTTTACTTTTGCTTATTGGAATGGACTGCTCATGACCCTGTAGGAGCTGATCCTTGAATTTCACCCAGTTTCCTTGGACCCCTCTTCCCTCCAAGGCCTGATTGCACAGGATGCTTTCAAGCACATCCCTGAAGAGGCCAGACTCTGCTCTGGTTGTGATCTTGCTTTTTGCCCTCTTTCCTCTTATCAGCATCCTGAGCTCTGCCATCTCATGGTCATTGCAGTTGAGGCTGCTTTCAGCCTTCACATCCCCAACCTTCTTTATTTATAAGCACAGATCTTTCAGAACAGAGATCTGCTCCAAAAAAGTCAGCATCTCCTCTGGCTGGCAAACCAGAATATGCTGGGTTTGCCTCTCTATCCTCTGAACCGTATATATTGTTCATGTATATAATGATGTGTACATTTTAAGCTCTGGCACACTTTCCACTTCTATGATATCAAGTTCAACATAAAAATTGTTTTGTTATCTGCAAGACTTGGAGGCTTACTTCTCACTATGGATTTGGGGGTTTTGTTGTATGAGTTTTACAGGGTAATATGTGTGAGACATAACAGAAAGTGAAGGGAGAGTAGAAGAAACACAAAATTATAATGGCTGCTCTACTTGCAGAAGTAACAAAGTACCAAATCCGAGGATATGGGAAACCTGGTCTATTTCTGGTTTATAGTTTCTCCCCCAGTAAGAAATATTGTTGATATATTAGGGATACCTAAAACACCATCCTTTGGGTTTTGTTGTTTTGGTTTGGTTTTTTTGTTGTTTTGTGTGCTTTTGCTTTTTTTTCCTAAAAAGATTATTAATCGGAAATCTTCTATATGGGTACAGAATGAAATATATATCAAGGTGTGTCTGTGGTTACCTAACTGTTCCCCACATAGTGTTTGATACTGAGTGATTTTATCATCCTGTCACTCTGTTTCCTCAGCCTTCTGAAGTGTGAAGTGTTGCACCCTTGGTGTCTTTCTTACACATGGGTCCAAATTATTGAGTATTCATGTGTACTTGTAAAGCACTTTGTTTTATTTTGTCTTTGATATGGGCAAGAAGTAAGAAAAGTGTAGAATTCCTGCAGTCCTCCAGACTTCCTATGCCTTAAGACTGTGTGTTCAGGAACAAGACTTACATCTACTTCCTCTCCATCCTAATGTAGAATGGAAATGAACCTAAATTGTTTATCAATCAGCCCTCTTCCAGAATATGTAACATAAGAAATCTAAAATATTTACCAGTCAAACAAAAATCAAGAGCCAAGAAGTCATAAAATAAACCATCAGAACTCAGTTTCCACTATTTTGTACTTGAAAAAAACCAACACAAAGAAACAACAAAACGCCCCAAACCCAACCTTCATTTTAATGTAATACTTTTGATGACTGGACATTCAATAGTGAGCTTGCAAACGATAAAGACACGTCTGCCTGAATGACTGAAAAGATCTTTTATAATGCTACAAAGGGAGAAGAAGGTTTCCTCATGAAAGGTGCCAAGAGAGCTATGCAAGCAGATCACCTGAATGAACTACCTGAAAGAACCTGCTAAGCGTATGAACTCTCTTTAAATCCACTCCTGATTTAAAGACATCAAGGCAAAACAACAACATACTTAGAGAGACTGTTGAGTGTCTTACTTCCTTTGCTGAATTTGTAAGGTTCACTGACTGAATCTCATCATAACTTTGTTATCTAAATAGTAAATTTATCTACTGGATGTATTTTTGTACAGGTAAAAAAATCAACGGTTATGATCAAATCAGCTTTGTCTATTTTGACTTAACTCTTCCTTTCTTCATGTGGGGAGTTCACGTTTGTGAGTTTACTGTATAGAGCAAACTTGGTGGTGCTGCTACTCCTTTTCACTTGTATTCAATTCTTATGCTGCACTGTAACTTTGTATGTTTCTATCTGGTACAGAAACTCACTCACACAAGCAGTGACTATGTTCTGTTACTTAAACATCTTATAAACAAAATATATCTGCTCTTTCTCTGATGTGCAATATTAAAGGTAGAGGTGGATGTCCATCACAGGAATTCATGGGACCAGTATATTACTGTTATTCAGTTGGAAAATGCTAACTTTGGCAAAGCATTAAAGAGTTTATTTTGTTACAAAAAAATGAGAGTTCTTCAAAATACTGGGGACATTTTATTTCATACTGAGTTCCTACCCAGCGGCAATGATTGTGATTCTTGCTATAATAAGTTATATCAGTTATTAGTATGTAACATATTTGTAAATTGACCTATCAAAGGTAAAATTTTTACTGATAAATCACTGATGGGTATTTTTTGGGGATGATAAATGAAGGCTTTTATGTATGAAAGAAAAACCTTCAAATATCTCAATCTTAACTGATGAAATCTAGGCTTAATGCATCTATTTATACTTGATTTCTCTCATCCTGCTTAATATCTCAATATGCTTTCAGTGCACAGCATGACAGATGCTCTTAGAAGATGGTTTTCTTTGTGATCAATGAAGAGGAATTATAGGCATGCAAGTGCCTGTAAATGAAAGCTGGTTCAAGTTTCATGCTAAATGCTTTAAGTAATACATTACTTCCTGAAGAATCTAATAGGATAAATTGGTCTCTAAAGGGACCATACAGCGAAACTCTATGAAAGGGCCAGTTATCAGAAAGGCTGAGAGAAAAGCCTATGCTGGAGTTTTTGCAAGTATATGCTACCATTAAAATAGCTGGACATGACTCTGTCTCCAGGAGGCCAACAGTTCAATATGGTGTTTTTTCCAAGTCACGGAAGAGCTATTTCTAGTTTTGAAGATCACTAAATGCCTCTGTTGTCTTCTAGATTAGTTATTATTTAGTTTAGTCCTAAACCTAACTGTGTTCTAATTTTACACATAATTAGTTTGCAATAACATGAAACATTGTTGATTTTATTTTCTTCAAGGACCAAGGACTGAAACATCTGCTGAACAGAAGTTTCTTCTTTTTAATGCCATAACTGATGGAGAGAAACTGCTATCCATCTTGGAAATATTAGAAATAAACTTTCAAGTACTTGCCCCCTGGAGGGTTTTAAAAAGCCTGGTCTTGCACATCTGTCAGCCTCATAGCTCTGTCTTTGTCTCTGCTTCTTGTTCCTATTCTACCCTCCTGCTGCAGTGGGAGCTTCTTCTTTCTCTCTCTTTTCCTCTTTCTCTTTCTCCTTCTCTATTCACTGCTTTCCAGAAAATTTCTCCCAGATGTGCTTGCTTAATGCTTCATATAGAAATTGCTGTCCCTTCCCTGTAGAAGAATCTGTACGATCCAAGAAATCAGACAGACAGCTCTTCTCTCTGTTGGTTAGCCATAAATATTTAACAAAACAGAACATGTAATAGATGTACTGTAAGTGCTAAACAGACAAACAAGAGTGCATCAGCATTAATATCTAATAAGGATGCCTTTAAGAAGCGTGAGAAACACTAATACGAAAAACCTTGCCCACTACAAAGAAGGACACTCAGCTTTGTAGGAAACAGGACTTACAGTCAGTCCTTTTTATAAAATCTCTACATGGGTGAGTATACCACTTCTGCATCAAAGGCGTATTGGTTTGTCAACCCAGGCTAAAGCAAATTATGTTGTCTGCGTCATTGTTAATTCTTTGAACAAAATAATCTACCTGTAAAGCCCATGTAATATGCTGTTGCTCAGTTAGCAATTGACCATATTTATTTTTATGTTACTCTTAATATAAAATTATTTGGATTATTAGCTGCCTCCTCTGTTAACAGATCAGAAGCCTGTGCAATCGGTTTATTCTTTATATGGGTCAGCATTTTTACACCTGATTTTATTCCTACAAGGATAAAAATTACGTGGACTGTGTAATTGTACAGGGCTTCAAACGCCTCATCACAATTAATGGGCTGTGACATATTAGCTTGACAAGCAGATTGTTTGTCTCATTGCCTTCCACAAACTCACCCATCACTTTTCTTTCTAGTTAACATTTCAGCTGTTAGGAGTAGCACAATTGAGGCTTCTCCATATGCACCCTCACCCAAATGTACAGATTCTCCCTTGACAATATCTATTGGATGTCTTTATGTTTTGTCCTCCCCAACTCCGTCTCAGTTCACCTATGTGAATTTGTGTTTGTTTGCACCTGACGTGAGGTTCATCTGCTTGCAGACTGGCAATTCCTCTTTAGTGTTCCTACCTGAAATTTTTATTTTGCCTTCTTGCCCTTAAGCTGCTTGAATAACAACTTCTTCTGAGAATCCCCTTCTGCATGTGCTTGTTTTTGTCCCTTCCTAAAACTCATTATTCTCATGTCAGTTTATTTCTCTGAAAATGACCAGACCAAGACTCTTTTTCAGAAATTTATAGACAATTGAGTTCCAAGTTTATGCATCCTTTCATTGTCATCTCTGTTTGCACTTTACTCCCTACTTGTCTGTTCCCTAATACTTCCTTCTCCGAGGCAGCACACATCTTCTGTTACTTGTTTTCAGTTGCTCTTTAAAATAATTTTGCCCAAAAGCATGAGTTTCAAGATCTGTTTGGGTTTTTTGGATGGGTTGAATTTGTATAGTTTCAGAGAATATTGCTTTGCAGTTGCATACTCTGTAAGCCAGGTATTTAAGCTAGAACCTGCAATAGCTGGCATAAAAGGCTGTTTATATCTGATTTAAAAAAAAAATAAATCTGAATTCTACCTTTAACGCACATCCCTGGGACCAATGTGAGATTGCCAAGGTCTGGTCACGCTGTTTCTTCAGGATCTGATCCCATCTACCTATAATGAAAGCATAAGAGTGGAACACATTTCTCCCAGAACAGGTACCCTGAGAAATTTCTCCTTGCCTAAGCTATTCAGATGTCAAACTTCAGAATGTGGTAAGGACAGCTGAAACCTTGTTTGCTCTTAAATCTTTTGCACCAACTATTGCTATGATAGCTGTGCTCCACATTGACAAAGGACAGAAAAAAGTCTAACAAGAATACATTATATTGCTTTTGCCTGCCCTCACTAGTATACCACAGAAACAGTTGTCACAGTGTTTTTCTTATTCTGCCATGGCACAGAGTTTCCTTGTACAACTCCTGTCCAATGAAATCCTGCCCAAAGATTTAAGGGATTTGATCTAGGTAACAGCTAGATTACCTCAGGTTTATTGTTAATATGTAACCAGGAAGAAATGCATATTCCACTTAAAGACTTCCCATCCTCACCAACCTTTATTTTGTACCTCTAAACTTCTTCTAGATAATCTGAAAGAGTCTTGTCATGGAAAGTCATCCCTAGGCAGTGTTCAGGCTCATTCTTCAACTCTGATGTCCGCTGTATCTCCCCCACCTCCAATTATCTAACAGATAGAAATTCAAGTAGCAGTCGATTCATCTTTGGGACCAACAAGGTCTGTGTAGACATAATATTGTGAATAGCAAGAATGATGAATGTGTCCATGAGGCTTCTTCAGCCTTAGTTTCTAGCACTGATACTCAAAATTTGAATGAATATTGGAGACAGAGGATTGCTTACAATTTGCCAAGCTCTCACATTTCACTGGCCTGTATAGCTGTGTCTTTACTGCTGGACTGAAAGTATATTTCTACAGCATTATAATCAGCTGAATACTGAAGAATAAGTATCTTGGTATGTCTGCCCTCACTTAGAATTCACGTCCAGGCCTACAAAAAGAAAATACAGTGTCTAAGGATGGACTTTTTTGATAAGTCTAAGAAAAAAAGAATTCTTTAAAATCTACGCTTAGATCTCAGCATAATGTGAATCCATCTTAAAAGCCATTTCATTACACTATATATTCCTTTTTTATTAAAAAAAACCCAAACAATACTCTCTCCATTTATTATGCAGGAAGCTTTTGCAGGGTGAGGAACTGTTTATCAAAGTGTAACCCTTGGGTGCAATTCCACTACCTGGGTAAGCACCACAATGTCTCTGTGGGAATGCAAATCGCTAACTGGGTTTGATTTTTTTGTTTCAACCAAAAGTTGTTGTACACTCCAGGGGATATACTGTAATGCTACTTGTAGTTGTTAGTTTATTTAATGTTTTTATGGTAGAGAGTTTGTCTAGGTTCGAATGTCTAGCCTATTCTGTCAAACTGAACTTTGCTATACTGACTTGACCTTTTTTAGATTTCTGCTGCTACTCCCAGATTCATGCAATCGTAAAGAAGAACAGAGATAGTCGTCCAAATCACAGAATACTGAAAAGGTCAAAGTAGCAATGCAGAATTCACTGTTTCTCCAGGTATAAGGTGTTGAAACTGTATCCACATAATTCTCATGACTAGACTTGAAATAAGCCTGCAAAATGGTCTATGTGAACCCTTGTTTTTGATAGTGAGAGTAATGAAAATGATAAATGGTAAGAATGGTGCTATTCTGAAGAGAACCTTAAGATTTTGAACAAAATCTTTAACTCCTGCCATGCCAAATTAAGGTTATAAGCAATGTTTTGCTGTAGACATTTTGTTCTTTCATATAGGTTTCCCACAGCTGAACCACGCATTACATGTTTCGCGGGTGATGGTTACGTTTTGCAGTCTGTATTGTGCAAGAACTGTCAAAAGAATTTTATTTTCAATCTACCATGCTACCATAAAACTGCAATGTATTTGTTTGGGTTTTGATTTTTTTTTCTATATTATAACAAGTTTTATCAACCTATGAAATCTTTATTAAAAAAATTCAATACTCCTGCAGCCTTATGTATGACTACTGACTTGTATACAGCAAGTAGAGCCATATTTGGCTCTCCATGATCTCCTATATAATGGCATATAACCCTCAATTACTACATGAATTGTATCATTGGATTTACATGACTTTTTTTGTTTCACTGGGAGATGAATGGATTATTTAAATATTTACAAATTGAAATTGTATTATATTACACCAAAATCCTGATATGGGCAGAGAAACCTCACACCTTATAAATGAAGCCAATAATTTACACTTTGTCCAAATAAAAGTTTTGGCAGGCTTATGATAATAACAGCAGTTACTACAAGTCAAGGTACAATAATGCTAACATAGTCCAAATTAATATAGAAAAGCGTCACTAATAATACAGGTACAATTGGTTTAGGTAAAGTTCTTAGTATCTGCCCCTTTTTCCGGTGCTGTGCTTACTTTTCCAATATCCCTCTGGGTGCCATGTTTGGTAGCATCAGTCTTTCTCAGGAAGCATAGCAGTGGAATGGGGATTACAATTGTCCTGTCATCATTGTCCTGAGTCCTTCATCTGGAGGCATGTGATGTTCCCAATACGACTTTCCTCCTCTTCAGTTTTGCATTCACTTGAGTTTACTTTTTACACCATCTACTATATTCTGCTTCTTTTGGAGTTCCATTTAAAGTTCAAAAGCTGTGTGATAGCCTGTCCTGATTGGCACAACTTCTCACTGTTTGTTATGCAACGACAACTTAAAGCAGACCTTTACCGTATGCAGTATTCACAGACCTACGCTGAAGCAGGCAAGGCAATACCCTCCTGATTGCTACGCAATTGCCACCATCACCAAAGCAACCTAAAACTGGCTCTGTCCAAGACAGACCTCATCAAGTCCCGTAACTTTGCACTGTCATGTCAGTACAAAGCCTGTGACCTTTTACCAGGAATGACAAAAGTTGTACCTGTGGGCTACAGTAAATATTAACTGATTCTTTTTCAAGAAACAGAACATGTATAATTTCACCTGAACTTTCACAAGAAAGAGAATAAGGACTTACCTGTTGTCAAATTAGACTAAATAGGTAGGAAGATTGTTCCCCTTTCAAATCCCAAGACAGTGTCTCTCTTTACACAATATACGTGTATGGCTACAATTTGGATCTCCACTGGTGTTCTAATTTGGTGACAAGAGATCCATAGTTAATTAGAAAACTGGGTGATACTTTTTCTGTGTCTGGTGCTGGAACGGAAACACAGGATAAAATTTTGTCCTCAGCTATCTCAAAACTGCCTTTAGGATTATTATTCTAAAGCCTTCCTTTCTCCTGAAGGTCAGAGCCAGATTCATGAAGTGAATTGACAGCACCCACCACTTTTCCCAACAGACAGGCTTTTAAGGAACTCTCTCTGGGTACAACACAGAAGTTAATTTTTTGTTTGCATTTCTTGTTGCCTTATATTTAGCTGCACAGTAGGTACTAACTGTCATTCATTCAACCTGAAGTTAAAATTTTTCTTTGATCAAGGAAGACTGTAGAGTTTTATGATTCGAAATGATTTTAGATTCTCTTTTTCTGTTCAGGAGTTGAACTGAAAAAAATTTGTATCTGTAGTCAGCCAAAATTGACTTGCTAGCAATTTCCACTAAGAAATATGAGCAGCAAATAAATGTTAAAAATATTGAAAAAATCTTTAATCTTGACGATAGAACAAAATTCAGGGGCACAAATCACTAAATTATTCATAGAGTATGGTTCCATTGATTTTATCCAAACTTGTTTTTTTCTTAGATTTTTGGTTGGGTTTACCAAATTGGTATTTCAGAGCTAAAGACAAGAAGTCACACCTTCCATATTGAAGGATATTCCAAACAGAATTTGGCTTATCTTTATCATTGTTTAAAAGGGGAGTTTTGCTTGAGCAGAAGCTTGTTTTAATATACTGATAGATTTCTATTCTTTTTGCTGTTCTGGAGAAGGTTAGTGAATCTGTCAAGACTAATCTCCACATTCTCACATGGTGTGGGGATTTTTTTCTTTTCCTGCTTAATGGAGTTGGTGGTCACTCAATATTCGCAGTCTAAATTCAGTTGCTGTAAGCTGAAGAAACTTGAAGAAGGTAAATACAGAAAAAAATAGCATAAGTAAGTTTTAAAACCCTCTTTCCTAATATAGAAGTAGTTGACACTTCATAGAGTATCGCTAATCACATATGAACTTCAAAATGTTTGGAAGGTCTCATGGTGTTGTGAACATGTGTTGTGGAGGAATTAACCAAGTATAAATTATGAACATACCGACAAACAAAAGCTTTCAAGAAATTGCTGGACAGATCAGCATTTTGATTGTGACAGTTTTTCACGGTGAAATGAAAAAACCTTAAATTTAACTAGAGACAGTTATTTTCAAACTGTGACACTGAGACTGTCAGAGCAATATACATTGGATTTCTGAGACAAAGTTGGGAAAGACAATATTTAATAAGATTGAATGGGGATTTTTTTTTCTTCAGGTTGATTCAACATAATAATTTTGTTGGACTTCGAATTATCTCCATTTTGGTTTGATCTGACCAAACTTTTTCCGTTAGTTACAGAACTAGATAGGGAATTATTTTCAAGTAAAGCTTTGCTCTACTGAAAGACATGCTTTTCTTTAAGCCCCTCTTGGAAATCCTTCACTGGAAATATATCCTGTTTCTTCTGTTGTAATATTCCCTGTCTTGTTTCTTCTGTTATAATAGCTTTTGATTATCTCAGTTAAGTGAGGTGCTGTTTTATCAGTATATAATTTTTCTTCTGTACCTGAACTCTTTTAGGTATAGAATATGTCTGTAGTTGTAAAACACTGTACAAATTTATGATGCTCTATAAATGATTAATAGCAATAATACAGCTGAGTAAATAGAGATGACTTTTTTGAGGTTGGGAAATTCCGCTGCTTTATTAGAGAACAAAATTAAAAATAAACATTCTGGTGTAACTGCACTGACTTTGGAGACAGTTTGCATGAAGGTCACCAATGTTTATCTGTCTTGCCATTTTGAAGAACACTTCACTTCATTCTCATTCTCTTTATGCTTGTTTCAATATGGTCTATGGTCATCTGTTCTGTTATCCTCTTTCCAGGCCTTGTATAAATAGGACTTTTGTTCCTGGCAGACCATATTAAGATCTGGCTTTAAAGTAGAGTAAAAGTCGGGAGAAATGCAAGTAAAAAAGAAGGGAAAAAACATTGGGAACAAGGTTGGAATGAAGTCCCTGTATTATAGTAGTCATAACTAAGTGACAAAGTTTTTTCTTTTACAGCAATCCACTCTTTCTCTGTACGGGTCCAGCACTCCTGGTTAGTAGTTTCTCCCTCTTTAAGCCTCTGTGGTGATAACTCTCGGAGCGATCCAAGGTTAGAAGATAGCTGGCTACAAAAGCAAGCTCATAGAATCATAGAATAATTTAGGTTGTAAAAGATCATCGGGTCCAACCATTAACCTAACACTACCATGTCCACCACTAAACCATGTCCCTAAGCATCATATTTACACTCCTTTTAAATACCTCCAAGGATGGTGACCCAAGCACTGAGCAGCTTGCTCCAATGCTTGACAACCCTTTTGGTGAAGAAATTTTTCCTAATGTCCAGTCTAAACATGCCCTGGTGCAATTTGAGGCCGTTTCCTCTCGTGCTATTGCCTGTTACTTGTGAGAAGAGACCGACCCCCACCTCGCTACCTTTCAGGTAATTGTAGAGAGCGATAAGGTCTCCCCTCAGGCTCCTTTTCTCCAGGCTAAACAACCCCAGTCCCCTCAGCCATTCCTCATAAGACTTGTGCTCCAGACCCTTCACCATCTTAGTTGCTCTTTGGATGTGCCCCAGCACCTCAATGTCTTTCTTGTAGTGGATGGCCCAAAACTGAATGCATTACTTGAGCTGTGGCTTCACCAGTGCCGAGTATAAAGGGACAATCACTTCCCTAGTCCTGCTGGCCACAGTATTTCTGATACAATCCAGGATGCTATCGGCCTTCTTGGCCACCTGGGCACACTGCTGGCTCATATTCAGCTGGCTGTCGACCAACATGCCTAGGTCCTTTTCCACCAGGCAGCTTTCCAGGCAATCTTCCCCATTCCTGCAGGGTTGCATGGGGTTGTTGTGACCCAAGTGCAGGACCCGGCACTTGCCCTTATTATCATACCATTGGCCTCGGCCCATTGATCCAGCCTATCCGGATCCCTCTGTAGAGCCTTCCTACCCTCAAGCAGATGGATGCTACCACCCGGCTTGGTGTCTTCAGCAAACTTACTGAGGGTGCACTAGATCCCCCTTATCCAGATTGTTGATAAAGTTATTAAACAGCATTGAGCCCAATACAGAGCCCTGGGCCCGGGCCTCCAACCAGTTTTTTACCCAGTGAAGAATACACCCATCCAAGTGATAAGCAGCCAGTTCATCTAGGTGACAAGGTAAAAAATAGCAATTGCTGGAAAGTGCATCATGAAGGAAATTAACATGAAGGAACAGGAACACATTTTGGATTTATTTTTTTTCCAAGCTTGTTATTAAAAGATTTGTGTGTGCTATTCCAAGGTCTGCGCGGACAGTAGAGAAAAGATTGGTGGATCCCATAGTGTACTGGAAATATCAAATGATTATGGACCAAAGATCAATCTAAATGACTACCTAGGCAGAAATGTGTGGGCAGATGAGTGATGATGTTTCTCATTTCCTGGTAGTTAAGCAATCTGATACTATACTCGGTTGTTTCAGTAATAACTGCTCAGCATTTCGTTCATATGAAGCCTCACTGTAAAGACGAAAACTGTTCCAGCATTCACTCATGTAAGAAACTCTTGAAAATGTAGTGTGCTGGTTTTGCTTTTTTCTTTTTCCCCAGCTAAATTTAACCATACAAAATTAACAAAAAACTCAAATGTTTGAAACCAAGATACTAGCTGCATCTGCTATATCAATTCAGTTATTTTTTCAGCTCCCTTGTGGAGCTACAGGAACTTGCAGATCTCCTTTGGTAACACTCTTGTTCTGATGTGCAACAAAAATACCTGTGGACAGGGTCTGTCCTCTAACCAGCTGGATACTTTACCTACCTAAAACAGACTTGGCAAAATAAATAGGTCTATCCTTATCTCCCTTGCCTTAAGAGTAGCCATTTGGGTAAGATTATATCATATGACTACACGTAACAGTGTCCTGGTTTGAGGTAAAACAGGACCGATTTTCTGTTCAGTAATTTTATTTTCCAGCTAAGCCTCCTCTAACTAACTCTCTGAAGTTAACGGCATATTTTTAAGACTACAGTCCACTCCCAAAGTGATAAGACCTGATTGTTTATAATTTATGCGAAGGAATGGTATGCAGAGAAGCTCTTACTTATTGCTATAACAACCAAGGCCAGCTAACTTTGTTATTTGTCCCATTGGAGGGTTGGAAGCAGAAAAGCATAGGGGGGGTCTCACCTGCAGGGAGGAGCGGACAGGACAGGTGAGCCAAAATTGACCAACAGGATATTGCATCCCATCTGCCTCATGCTCAGTATAAAAGCTGAGAGATCAAAGGGTCAGCTCTCTTACTTCAGTGACCGGTGTCCAAGGAGGATTCTGTCTGTTCATCTGCCTTTAATCACGATCTTTCTGTGTGTCCATCAGACATCTTTTCTACTACTTCTACAGGAGTATTCCAGTTTCACAAGGTGTATTTCCTGGCTGTTCTACATCCTTTTTTCTTACCTTGCAAATTTTGCTACTCACACATGTTTTGCTGTATTATTTTTGTGAAATTATACCACAAGCCTCCATTTATCCCTTTGTGATTATGTATTATTTATATACTTCTGCTTAACCTTGTTACAAAATGTTATACAATGTCACTGGTTAACCTATTTTAGTGTGCTTATTTATGTCTTCAGAGAAAGCAAATATCCTGCTTGGTATACTTTGAATTTATGGGTGCAACAAGTCTCTAGATTGGCTATACAACTATCTCCTGAATTCCTGAATGAGAATGTTGTCCTGTACAACCAATGAGGCTGTTAAATCTTCTGACTTCAATTACTCATACAAGGTGGAAAGGTAATCCACAAGTAAGACTGAAGAAGCCCCAAAGGGCGAGAACAAAGACCTGATGAAATCCTTACCACCTATGATGGCTCAGGATATTCAGCAGTGAGATGCCTTAGAACAAAAATTTCCTCTTTCACCTTTCACAGTGCCGGATGGAAACTACAGCTTCTGATGAAAAATTAAACTACAATTATTTTGTACTTTGAATGTGCAAAAGGCTTGATAAGTGTTGAGAGAATTGGTTCATAGCAACTGTGAGCGTAAGGCCCTATTCCACCATCTTTTATTTGCTTTGTTTACCATTTGAAAGGCTGAAGGAATTAAATGTTTTTCTTGTACAAGATCCTGTGTTACGTCCCAGTTTGGACAATCCTTGTATTCTCAGCAAAATTTGATATCAAGCTTAATGTGCCACAGTACATAGGATCAGAAATTCAATCTATTTCTAAATGCTTGTCCACAAGTTGCATAGCCTGATGCACTTCCCAAGACCTTTGCTAAAAATAAAAACTGACCTCAAAATAAGTAAACTGCGTCTATTCATAGATGAATTCCTGGAGGAAAAAAAACGTATTTGCCATGAAGTTACGTAGTAACAAGTTCTAATTTTCTCAGTTGACAGGTTATGAGTGAATAGCTTATGTTTCTCACCATACTCTTGATGAGGAGGCTATAGAAGGCAATTACCATCTAATGCCATTTAATGGAGAAGTACTCTTTTTTCATGTCAGACTTCTTATGGAAAAGAAAAAAAACAATGTTATTGCCATGACTGTCCTCCAAGAAAGTGGATTTAAAAATAGGAAAGCAAAATAAGACAGCCCTCACTTGTCATGGAAAGAGGACTGAGACCTCAACCAAGCTGCAAAACTCATTATATCATTGAAAGAGTGAGGTGATCTATCATGAAATAAGCAGGAGCTAAACTTTATCTAATGTTTACATTAATAATTTTCAATGAAATTGGCTACATTTCCTCCAGCTTCTCGAGGAGTTTTCTCACATCAAAATTTTGCAGTTTAGAAGCATGGTAAAGACAATCTGTGTTATCTCAAACATGAACACTTGTATATCTGTTTAAACTGTTCGCACAAGTCACTGAGCTGGTGTTTGGAGTTGAACAAGTCATGCAGTGACAGATATTGGGATTTTTATGATCAGAACAGAAAATGCTGATGGAATGCACATAAAAATTACAGACTAGAAGAGCTGTGGTAAAAGGTGTTGGATGTAACATGCTCATAAGAACATGTTCTCTGAATTAATGAGATCAAAAGCCAGATTGCATTGTAATGTACTGATTAAAAAAGGAAAGTAGCAGATCCCATGTTTAGCAACTGTTATTAAGTTCAATCATTTCAAAACAGCTAATATGTTACAGCTGAGACAACATACTGATTAATTTTTACTCATCAAATAAATAAATTTTACTTATTTCGATTGTTCTGTAATAAGAATTATTATAAAAAACTAAAAGCTTTCCATTATATTTCACATCAGCTCCTGTCAGCTAGTTTTCTGTGCAACTGTGAATAATTGCATGCTTAGATGTTCAAGGAGGTTGGCTGTACATACAAGCCCTGCCAGTTTTTAACATTGTGGAATTCTCCTGTGTGAAGGGGAATGAGAAAGAGGTCAAATAGGAGAGCTTCAGGAAAAGAAAAATTAGTCAAAAAATGGAAAAACAGAGGAGAGCATTCATGTCTGGCTTTCAGTTTCTGGAAATTCTAGAAACTGCAGCATGAATGTAATCTCTTATTTTTGTGTATGCAGTGCTCAAGAGGACAGGACTGTAGGAAATACTTATTAATAATTACTTTACTAAATAAATTTCACCTAATGGTGAATCTGCTGATTCCTTAACATTGATTAACCAATTGAATTACAGAAGCATACACCATGAGAATCTGGCTCTGATTGCGGACTAATGTGTCTTCAAAACAGAAGAGTTAAAAATTTTGGATTTATAGCCCTTCCTTTTCTTGGGAGAATCTTGTACATAAATATTGAAACTGACCTTCTAAAGTGCTTTGCAAACATGAATCATCTAAATTATTTATGAGATAAGTAATTAAGAACCAGGAAGTTTTTTTTTTGAAGAATAAAACAGCTCAATCTCTAAAGACAATTCTGTCTTAAAGAAAACCACATTTCAGTGCCTGATAAAACAATTTACAAGTGTTCTCCAGTGCCATATCCAACTTTTCAGCTTGAGATTTTAAAGAATAGCAATGGGGTTTGTTTAGCTCTTGTAATCAACCAGTGATATTTACTTTTGCTTAATATTTTAAGTTTACAAAGACCAACTCCCTCCTCAAAAGAATCACATTTTAAAATCAGACTTTAAATTCTCATTTAAAGGCAGTTCATAGTTCCACTGATGAAAGCACTGAAGTACGTTCTTCCCAGTCATAAGGCCAAATGAGCAACCCTAATTCAAAATTTCAGTCACAAAACCATATCTCCATTTTCTTTAACACAGAAAGTCACTTGGTAGCACGATGTATTTTCTTGTGCTTGCTTTTTGTAAGCAACAGGCTAATGAAAATAGTTGAGGAAGTAGAAGAGATTGTCGGATTGTATTCCTTAAAATACTTTGCTAAAAGCATATACTGCTTATGTATTTAGGCTATATTTGACTTATCAATGTTGGAAGTTTCCATAATTTCAGAAGCCTTAGTTCAAATCTATTTGAAAAGATCAGGTTAAAAATTTATGGTACTTTCTTTAGATATAAGACATTCATTTCCTAGGCCTCAAAAGTTTTGCAGTTGTTTGCTGGTGTGATGAAAGCACCCCCTAACACTGAGGCACACCGGCATGCTCATCATTGGACAGGGGCCTGCTCAGCCCTTGAGCACTTACATGTTAACACAGGACTCTTTCTTTGATCTTCACAGCAATAGCAGAAAGGTGTGCATCTCAGAAAGTGTGCACCTGGACAGTATGTGGGAGAAAACATGCACTTTCACTTTCCTTCAAACATTGAAAACTCTGAAGCATCATTCACTTCTACATATCCAAACTGCTTAACAAGCTCTTAGCTGTTACAGAGTTCTTCCCACTTGACATCAGGGAGGCTTTCACAGCTAGCCACAGAAGAAGATACGAATTCCTGTTGAGCATTGCAAACCACTCTCAGTGCAGAAGAAACTGTTTGTCATTCCACTGTCCTAGCTGTCTCCTTCCATAGACATCTTCCTTGCTTTAAGAGGTTAATAAAATTGTTGATATGCTTAAATACAAAGATGACAACATTAAGCAAAACTTAACAGCCAGCTATTTGGCTTCAGAGTGGTTCCTTTGTTCGCTTTGGGAAAACTAAATGTCAAGATGTTTCATGCACCTCTGTAGGGTCAAATTCTGAGAAGCACCTGTCATCTAGTCTTTCCTTCTTTGAAAGAAGCATTAATTTACCTTGGAACATGCCTTACTATCTAAGTGTAAAATCATCTATACAGGTCCCTGCAATCCCTATTTTTGACAAGAGAATCACTTCAGCCATTGGCTTGTCCCTTCTCCACCCCCTCAATCCCCCATAGTGCTAACAGTTTTTGTTAAATAGAGTTTCCAAACTGACTCATGCAAATGTGTTTAAAATGTTCCTCACTTCTCGGTGGGCTTTGGTTAAGCTAGCAATATTCATTTACAGAAGGTAAACGTGCCTATTCTAGCAAGCAATATGTAGCATCACCTTGGGTATATGGGAATGTCTATATACCTAACTTTAGTATTTGAAATTCTTCTGTAACAGCTCCAGAATTTTCACTGTGTGTACACAGATGGGAATAAACAATTCAAATTATTAGATGAGTCTGACTAGAAGCAAGGACAAACAAGTGTGTGCTCGGCAGTATGTAAAATGTGACTGGTGGTGTGATGCTATGCCTCTTTGTTTAAGAGAACATTACTAAAAAATTGGTATGAATCTCTACCACACTATTTCTAAGAACAATTATCAGAGCAGTCGTGCTTTAAATGTGCGTCATTCACTTGAGTAAAGAGAATGTATTTCTGAGTTCAATCGGTTTACCTGACCACTACCTTAAATTGTTCAGTTTTGTGTTTCCTATCAAAATACTTTGTTTCCTACTCTGAAGACTAGAAAAATAGTAGCCTTTCCTTAGAAAATTGCATATATTAACTTTTTGCTATGACAACTTTTCTATGAAGTGTACTTTCCTTCATGCTCAAGTAATTACAGCTTTTCCATTAATCAGCTAGCTTTGTCCTATTCCCAGGATGAAATGTGTCAAGAAAAAGATTCTGAACTTGTTTTCATTCTCATCCCTTACATATTTACGAAGGAAAAACATTTCGTTAAGTTGTTTTCTCCATCTCATGGAAACATCAAAAAGAACAGTCAGCAAATTTAAAAGTTGGATTTCTTCAGCTTTCTTTTCAAATATTACAGAGCCTATTCTTTAATTCACTGTTCAATATCCATCAAGTGTTTTCGTCAAGGCAATGGCTTTAAAACTTTGTTATCAATGGACAAGAGAAAATTTCAAAGTAATTTTGTTTTGCAGGATGAAGGGAAGAAATCTTTTTCATTTATGTAAATATGATCTAAAAAGTCAACAGAGGAGATATTGTGGAAAGGTATAATTTTGTCCCTTTTCTGACTGTTTTTCTCATAAAAGATCTTAAAGAGCTTTGTTATAGTAACTTTTAAATATGTGAATGTAACCCAGGTTTACAATTTTAGACTCACAGGAATGCTGCAATCTGATTTTAAAGGGTAAAATATTCTTTTTATTGGTGTTAATTTCTTAGAATCGTAGAATCACTCAGGTTGGAAAAGACCCTTGGGATCATGAAGTCCAACCATCAACCCCACCCTACAAAGTTCTCCCCTACACCATATCCCCCAACGCCACACCTAAACGACTCTTAAACACATTCAGGGATGGTGACTCCACCACCTCCCTGGGCAGCCTATTCCAGTGTCTGACCACTCGTTCTGTGAAGAATTTTATCCTAATGTCCAGTCTAAACCTACCCTGTTGCAGCTTGAAGCCATTCCCTCTTGTTCTATCACTAATTACCTGTGAGAAGAGACCAGCACCAACCTCTCTACAATGTCCTTTCAAGTAGTTGTAGAGACTGATGAGGTCTCCCCTCAGCCTCCTCTTCCTCAAACTGAACAGTCCCAAGTTCCTTCAATCACTCTTCATAAGGTTTATTCTCCAGGCCCTTCACCAGCTTTGTTGCCCTCCTCTGCACTCGCTCCAGCACCTCGATATCTCTCTTGTATTGAGGTGCCCAAAACTGGACACAATACTCAAGGTGTGGCCTCACCAGTGCTGAGTACAGGGGGACAATCACCTCCCTACTTCTGCTGGTCACACTATTTCTAATACAAGCCAGGATGCCATTGGCTTTCTTGGCCACCTGGGCACACTGCTGGCTCATATTCAGCCGCTTGTCAATGAGAACCCCCAGGTCCTTTTCTGCCAGGCAGCTTTCCAGCCACACTTCCCCAAGCCTGTAGCGATGCATGGGGTTGTTGTGGCCCAAGTGCAGGACCTGGCACTTGGCCTTGTTGAAGCTCATACTGTTAGCGTTGGCCCATCGATCCAATCTATCCAAGTCTCTCTGTAGAGCCTCCCTACCCTCATGCAGATCAACACTCCTGCTTAACTTGGTGTCATCTCCGAACTTACTGATGATGCACTCTACGTTCTTATCAAGATCATCAATAAAGATGTTAAACAGAAATGGTCCCAACACTGAGCCCTGAGGAACACCACTTGTGACCGGTTGCCAGCTGGATTTAACTCCATTGACCACCACTCTTTGGGACCATCCATCCAGCCAGTGCTTGATCCAGCAGATCGTATGCTCATCCAGGCCATGAGCAGCCAGTTTTCCCATGAGAATTCTATGGGGAACAGTGTCAAATGCTTTTCGAAAGTCCAGGTAGACGATATCCACAGCCTTTCCCTCGTCCAGTAATCCGGTCATCTTGTCATAGAAGGAGATCAGGTTCGTCAGGCAGATGAATTATGCATATTCATATGCATAATGCATCGCATATTCATTGCAGACAAATTATGCATATTCACGATTTGATTTACAATGGTTAGCTACCAGTAAAAAGCTGGTATTGTATTATATTTGTATCCTTTAATCACATTAGTCGCCGTCCTTTAATTTTTTTTCTGACTTACTGGGAAAAAAATCTGCCCTTTTCCACCTTTATTGAATTGCCAGAATGAAGTGGTTGTGTCTTGGTAAGAAATGGAGGATATTTCAGTATATTTTGTAATACAGGTCAACAATTGGGATTTTTCCAATGTGGCTAAGAAGAAAAATATTGAAAAGCAAAGGTCACAGAACAACTTTATTGTAGGAGACTGGGTGGCATCCAGGAAAAGTAGGGACTGGAAAAATTCCAACACACCCATTAAGTATAGATTAATGGTAAAGGACTTAAAAATATTTGTTGTCCTTCCATAAACTAGAAATAAAACTTGGTGAAAATGTATACATTAACTTTAGAAAAATCTTTTTGCTGTTGTTGTTGACTCTCCAATATTGCCTTCAATCTTCATTAGACTTCTGACTTTTATACTTTACAAAAAAAGTGCTTAAAGTTTTGCTTATTTTCACGGTATTTGATACGTATAAATAAGAACAATCTTGTGCTGTTATAAAATTATATAATTGTGATAACCAGAAAGTATGCACCACTTTTCTTTCATCAAGTACATCTTTTTAGCAAATAATCTGTGATTAGTAAATGCTCCTAGATTGAATATCCTGCTCAAACAACTGTAACTACAAAACTGGGTATTACTTTATCAGTATAGAAGTCAATGTGGCATAAACCCTGGCTAGAATTTAAATCTAGAGTGCTTTCAAGAGACTAAAATGGCAAACAAAGGTTTGCAAGATAGATCCATGAGGTGTAGAGCAGAAAACGATTACATTTAGTTCATGCACTGAATCCACATCTTCAGGGATCTGAACTTCTACCAGTTGGTTTGGACAACGAATCTACTCCTGCTTCCTTTCAGTGGAGCATTATGGCTCAGGCACATTTTCTCAGTCTCAACACGAAAGACTTAACAGTAATAGCTAGGTTGGAAATTGCCCAGTAAATGATCCATAATTTGGTTACATAACCCATGAACGCTGGATGTAGCTATGGATTATGCCTGTCCATATATCAAAAGAGCAGAAAAAATGTGGATTTAGTCTCTTGATAAAGATTATACAGCAAGTGTCTTGTTAAGTAAATACCAGTTAATATTTTGTTTCTGAGTGTTTGTGCATATGTAATAGTTTTATGAGCCTCCTGGGGAGAAAAACTATTGACGAAGAAATGAAAGTGCTCTAAGCAACCTGTTCATTTATACATGTGTATCAACCTTGGATTATAGACAATGAAACAACAGATATTTTATGTGTACCTCAATCCAATGGAATCCAGAGATCCTAGAAACATTCCTCCCAGAATTTAAAACACAGCACAAAGTCCCTTGCTCTTCTGATATTCACTTATTTCCCACTCAATCCCAAATTGAAAAGAAATAGAAGTTTGTCATTCATGCACATCCTACCTACCGAGTGTCTGCAATGCTCCAAGTTGCATTTGGGAATGCAACGTACTTATATTTAGAAGAAACACAAAAAGGGATGTAGAAGTGATAACATAATACCAAAATCTTTCTTTGATTGCTATTCCTGAAATTTTTGTGTGTGTGTCTGTGTTAAGTTTCTTATATGACGTGTTCCTCTGTACTATGTGGTGCCTCAAAATCTGTTCTTGTGACTAGGTGCTGAAACTTGGGAATCATAGAAGTGAAGATTGCTACAGAACCGAACACCTCTGCTTTCAATTGCCATCTTTCTTTGAAGTGAAAATTTCAAACTGTAACTTATTCTTGCCTTTCTCTTTTAAGAAAAAAAAAAGATTTGGACTCCAGGGATGTGTCAAATAATTGGCCTGAAAGTTAAAATGGAAGCCTGCTGGGTTACAGCATATAAAATATACCTAATAACTGCAAGAGGGTATTTAAATTGGTCTTGGAACAGTAGGGTGTGTTGCACTACTGTTTAGGCTGCTCCAGAATTGCTCTGTCACTAATACTTTCACCAGGTCTACAATATTGCAGAAAGACATCTTAATTAATTCCTTGAGGAAACTTAGAGCAAGTTTGTAATTGCCAGAACAATTTATTGACAACTGGTGTGAGCAAAATGTGCAAGAAACCCTGAAACTGCTTGCAACTTCCCAAGGGACCAAGCAGGCTCTGAACAAACTTCAGCCTAAAAAATGACACTGCATAAAGATTTTCATACCCTACAGTTACATATTGTGAACTAGCTTCTTAAGTAAGTTCTGTGGACAAAAAGTTAGTATGTCAAAATAGAAGGTATCCATACTGAAAAATAGCAGTTTCTATTCTATGAGGACAAATTATCCACTTTTGCCCAACCTAAAATGTAAGTCAGTGTCATTTTAAGTATGCAGAAATATTTTTGTATTTGTTTCTTGTAGAGAAAATTCAATGAAAATATAGAAAAATTCAGTGAAATATAAAAATAATTCCAAATACACTTGGCAAATTAATTCACATATTAGATAACAATGTGTTGGTAGGAGAAAAAAAATCTCAACAGCTACATACAGACATAATTTCTCATGTCACCAGATTTTAAGTAAACTCCTTGGAAAAGTGTGTTTTCATGTTGTTTGGTTCCCACAAATTGAGTATAACTTACCACTTAGATCAGTTTATCTTTTAGTTTGGCATATTTACTGTAAGTTTTGAGTAGTCAGGTGCTCTGAATATTTGTTGCTTGTCTTCAATTTCAGTGGCTGTAGGACTACATTCAGAGTAATTCCTCACTCTGTTATGTGCTGAACTTGTGACGCCAGGTTAGGTAGATCAAAGGGCTCTTGCTCGCAAAATTTACCGAGCTGAGTTTAGGAGAAGATTCACAACAGTTTGCACTTCAATGGTGATAAAATCTTCCACTTTTTTTTTTTGTCATTTTTTTCTCCCTCTGAGTTAGGTTCCCTATGCCATAAGAATTGAAATTTTCTTGCTTGTCATTTTGTTTCTTTAAAAGTAGCTATGAAGAAAACTATAACTAATGGTATCTAGGTTTATATTCTTCCTTACTGACACAAAAGCATTTAAGTGGCTTACTGCTGATAACAAAGAGTTTGTCCTTAACAACTTCCTCGACCAATTTCACATGCTTGCTTCCCAACATTGAAAAAATAAACAAACAAAAATGCTATTTATTTTGCCTGAACCTTGAAATATAAATGAATTTCTATCACTATTACATAGGTGCTATTGACCTAAATTATGATGTAGATTTGATCAATGATTTTCAGACAAGAACACAAGCTAGGAACAAAATAACACGAATTAGGTAGGAAGCTTATGAGAATTTAATATTTTTAAAAGGCTATTTATTTGGGCTTTAAGGTGGGATTTACTTGTGGTTTTGCCTGCAGACAGGTTTGAAACTGCATCAGTCTTAAAGAAAAAAAAAAATTACAGGGCAGGTACTTGTGCTTTCGTCTTGCCTGCTATGTGAAAAAGCTGAAGTGTCTCTTGTAGTTCTATAAAGGATCATTACCTTTGAACAGATTGCATTGATGCTCTGCCACATCCTGTATGGGATTAGTTCTGTTCACTCTGTCTTTCGACAGGCTTGTTTTTAAATGATTTTATCCTTCCATATCACAAGATTTTACAGTTTCTGGAATACATGTGTTTGTCCTAGTCAATACTGTTTGTTACCAACCTACAATGAAAAAAGACATCTCTTAAAACATAGTGTAAAAAAGGACATGAAAATGATATGACCCTTCTTTAATCTAATTTATTATTTTCACTCCTTAATCCTTGGAGTATTATCACAAGGGCTCAGTATAACAGAAAATGAACAGAATTGTAAAAGGAAAGAAGTGGAAATCAAAATAATCGCTAGAGAAGATGATGAATGGGTGATCTAGACATGAAAGAAAGCTTGATTGTTGCTTTTGGTGGTGCTTGCAATAACTCAGTATTGGATGATAGTATCTCCAGGCAGCATTGCTTATGGAAACTAAAAGTATTAGTTAAGACCAGCAATGTTCCAGGCTATTTAAAGGATTCAGCCACCAGTAACGAGTACAATATAGCAGGAGCTGGGAAGCAAGCTGCAATAGATTCCTCAGAAGTGTCCCACCACGAAAATCCCAATATTGATTAAAATAATAGATTTAGAAATCTACCAGTGTCAATGAAGACATTTTTAATTGGAAGTGAAAAACATGTTGTCCCTACTTTGAAACGAGTAGAATTTTCTCTCTCTTAAAGCGTCAGGCAGGCATGACATGATTCCCAGCACACAGTAATTATGGAGGAAATTGTGATGATTTAGATAGCTTGTTGTAAGCTGCTCTTTAGTTCTATTTGCTTGTAGTTAAGACATAAGAGAAATATCCCAGAGAATAAGACAGGTTTAAACCAGTAGATCTGAAGGAATTGGGTAAGATGCGTATGTAAGATGTAGGTGTAATAGGTTTTTTAATTCATGCTCGTTATTAGTTACTCCACCAAGGTGACTGAAATTCAATAAAGTAAAAATAATATGAGGGAGACTGTGTGTTCCAGTTTTTGTATCACACTGTTTAAATACAGAAATCAATATTAAGTTAAAAAACTGTATTTTCAACCCTATTTCTGACTTGAATTTTCAGCCATAAAACCTTTCTGTCTTTATTAAATGTAAACTGCAAAATTCAAAGTTTAATACACAATGAATTGCTTGAGCAAATATTTTTGTTCTGAGGAGAAAATCTTTTGATATTTATAAATAGAAGTACTCTGCTTGCAAATTTTTCAGACTTACTGGTGATCATTGATTTTCTTTCTTTCTGGACGCATTTCTGTCTTTTAAAGTGGGACAGCTTTTCAGCCATTTGAATGCTACTGAGACATATAACCTACAGCAAGTGCCAATCCAGCTTGGGCTACTGTGACAGCTATAGCCCTTTTAGTTGTTTGGTTCCTATTCAGATAATTTGACACCTATAACTAAGATTTTTAGGTGAAATAGAAGGGACAGGGGGAGTAAGGGAGGGACTGGGTGGGCAGGGAACACTTGGTAGGTTTTGTTAAGGATAAAATAAACCAGGAAAATCTTGGTAGCTTTTCTCAAGGATAAAATAAAGCAGAATCAAAAGATATTTGTAATGTTGGGAAAAGCCTGGATTCTAAATGCATCTTATTGAAATTCTGGTTAGTAACTCAGGGTTCCTAATTTGAAATTTCCAGTCAATAAGATGAAAATGTTATTTGCCTGATGCCTGTTACAATATTTCTTATTTAATGAAATGTTGCAGTAGAATGTTAGATAGGTGTTTATGTGATGGAGCTGGTAACATAAGAAGCTAATTCAGTTATTCACTGACTACTGTTTGCAATATGTGTGTGAGGATAGTGTGGAATATTGTCTGTAAAGAATGAATTTGCCTAGAATCAAACTGTATCAAAACCAACAATAGATCAAAACCAGGAAGCTGCATCTTGCATTAACACCTAAAATTTCAGTAATAACTTCATTGATCATTGGGAGCAGATACAGAATGGTATGTGGAAGGAAAATATTGCATCATAGTTTTATAAAAGCCGCATAGAATGATAAAATGAAATGAGGAAGAAACTCAGAGGAGATCATAGAAACACAGAATGGTAGGGAATGGAAGGGACCTTTGGAGATCATCTAGTCCAAGCCCCCTGCCAAAGCAGGTTCGCCTAGAGTAGGCTGGACAGGAATGCATCCAGGTGGGTTTTGAATATCTCTGGAGAAGGAGACTCCACAGCTTCTCTGGGCAGCCTGTTCCAGGCATCAGACTGCATTCTGAAGCTGTCTCTTGTTAAAGAAGTATTGAGGTGTTCATGAACGGAACGATCGCCACTAGAAGACCATTGTAGGTGGAGGAGCTGGTGACACACATAACAGTCAACCTGAGTAGAAGCAGGCCTGTGCTGTGATGCACATGCAGCTTGGGTATTCAGGCTTGTGCATTTGACAATAGAAATGATGAACAGAGTTGTTTCATTTGAAGAAAAATCTTATAATAACTTGAATGACCAAAATAGGGTAACCTTTCATGTATAGGATCTTCATAAATGTGCTGCACCATGACTAGATGCTCATTTGATGCTGGGTTCTCAGCATCTCAAGGGACACAAAATTACTTTTACTATCCTCTCTTTCTTTACAGTGTTAATAATAAATAATAAATGTTAATAAATGGTATTTTGAACGATACTTTGTAAGAGTCTCAGGGCCTTTCTTAGTGCGATCATAATATATCAATACCTCCTGGTGCAAAACAATGACTTACTATACTTAAAATGAAATACTAAAGTAGAAAGCAATCAGGTTCATAATGAAGTATTTTTGGTAGCTACTTGGTATTTTGGAAGGCAGAAAAATTCTGGTAGAATTCACCAAATACATATTTTTTTTCTACTAAGGGAGTAAAACATTACTACAGAAAACCCTGATTAGTTATATACATGCACTGGCTAAATAATTGTAGAAATGAATACATTCCTATAAATTTGATTGGGCAAATTTCAATGTGTCTATTCACAAAAGAACCTCACATTGTTTTGGCTGTTTTATTCATCTTTTATTTAGTTTATCTGTATGGTTTTGTTTTATTCTGTTCCGTTTTGTTTTTGCATTCCAGTGAGATGGTTGGTGTTGGCATAATTACTTCCTTTCTTTGCCAACTCACACAAAACTATTATTTATAGTTATTATAATAAAGGTGCATGCATACTTATGCATTATAGCTATTATTTAGCTAAATGCTTGAGACATCTGACAGTTCCTTTTGTTCTAATTATTCTATAATTACATATCTTTGCATGCTCTGTTGTTCCCGCACCTGTAAACAAACAAGGTTGACTTTTCAATCAAATTTTTAACTGGTGGTGTATTTTCCTGATAATCACAGTCAAAATGGACCACAATGGAACAGGCTGCAGTAGTAAAAATAAGACAGAGACTTATGCTTAGTTTGTGTTGGAGGACTTGTGAAATGTTTTTGTCAATTTTTCTGAGAAGACTCCAGTATCATTATCACTCTGTGACATTAAATTGGCATAGTCAGTAGGATAATGTCAACAGGGGAATTATTATGGAGGCACGGCTGTAGCCCTTCTTCCCCAGGTGGGAATGGGTGAAAGAGAAGAGGTTTGATGCAGCAGCGCTCGTAGAAAGAGTAGAAAAACATCATGGAAATAATTGATATGGTAAAGGGACTATGTGTGCCATCCTGGCTGCCTATTTAATTCAAGTGCAAGAGCATTATAATTATTCTGGAATGTTACAGAAGCATAATTTAAAAAAGCAGTTAGGAATAGAAGAATTGAAAAGAGAAAGGGAGGGAATGCATCTATTAGAACAAAAAAATTGAGATAATGCTAGTGCCAGAGGAAAGACCCCAGCATTGTCCAAATCCAAAAATTAAATGGAGGCGCGGGGGGAGACCCTGATGAAAATAGTTCTGAGGAAACAGAGGAATTGGAGGAAAAGGAAGTGCGACCTTTTATTAAAACGCTGAGGCATGCAGGTCTACGAAGTGTGAACCCCTGAACCACTGTCCATACCATCCCCTGGGCAGGACCTGAGCTCAGTGAATTACAAGCTAAATTCTTACGTAAGTCAGGCGAAACGAAAACAATATTTGTGCAGAGTTTCTTTAACTGGGGGCGATCGGATACTGTTGACTGTTGACGAGGCTAGGGAATTTGAGGGCCCCAGAGTGTTTCTGAGTAACGGGCCAGCAGGTGACCAGTCGACCATGTCCTGAGTGGCTTAGTGGGCTGGGGGTGTGGACCCCAAAGAGCGAGGGGCGCCTATTACTATTTGGGTAAAAGGACTGTCAGAGCTCGCTGAAGTAGTACAAAAGGCTGCTTGCATTCAGACAGTGTATGAGAGGGGGTCACACAGGGTACCGATTGCCACGCTGGTGGACGCCAGCCACTTTGGACCTCTCATTAGAGTGCTACCAGATGCTTTAAAAATACATGTTCAGTCTCTTAGAGACAGGATTCCAGAGGGCCCTAGAATGCAACTGGCAAACCTCTCAGAATCCCCATGGGCACTTACTGACTTGCCTGGAGACGTTACACAATATATAGTCACTCATGGGCGCAAGGTGGGATGGACTAATCCTGGCGGTGGTGCAGATGGGAACATGAGGGTCCAACAATCCAGTTGAAACCCTCAACCCAGATGGCTTCCTCACAGGGAGCTTGCACCTTCCCGAGAGAGATGGGATTGAACCTATGATCCAAGAAAGAACGACCTTTGGGGAAAGGCATTAGCATTGATAGTACCCCATGGCACTGCATGGGCAATCTACAGGTGGAATTGCTACAGGGTAAAAACAAAGACCAAGGGGAAACACTGGCAACCACCACTCCCCACAACAGAACAGGCACAATTAACCTTTTCATGTCCCTGTGAGGGGAACTGAATGAGTTAAAAAACTAGAAGTCACAATTTAGGATTCAGGCTGCCCACTCTGAATGGTGAATTCCTACCAATGGTCTGCTGACAAAGAACCTTATGTATATATCCTTGTTGGTCGAAAGCGAATAAGTTTAGAGCTCTTAATTGATACAGGGACCCAAATCAGTGGTTGCTAAATTCGATTCTCAAGGGATCACCCCCTCCTGAGGGAGTGGCCGAAAAGGCCACAATACGTAAGTTGTATGCCCATCTAGAGGGAGTTAGTCAGTTACTGACATTAAGAGAGGGCCTGGTCAAAGCCTCTAAGCTCCAACAACCTGTGAATCTGGATCTGGTTTTGCTGGGCCAACCCTACAAACCTTCTCTGATCAAAGAGGCGCAGGAGCATTCAAATTAGTATCAGGAAAACAATTACAGAGGAGGGGAAAGGCAGCACATAGGTAGGGGAGTTGCATGCCCTCTTGCTGGTAGCAAAGAATGGCGCCACCATAATTTATAATGATTCCTATGCAACCATTAAGGGTGCTGCAGAGTGGATATCCCAGTGGGAATCCAATCAGTGGGAAGTATGCCATGTAAGTCTGGAGAGCTGGAGACTGGCATAGATTGTTAGAAACAGGCATATCATAAGCCCTAAAGGTGGGACGGGTAAAAGGCCATGGAAGAAATGGAACCCCTGCCACAAAATGGAATCAACAGGCAGATTACCTAGCTCAAATTAAGGTAGCAGACAGCAAAAAGGAAGATTGGGAGCGGTTGGCTGAGTGGCTGCATTTTAAGTGAGGCTACTCAGGAGGGAAAACAGACCTCTGTTATGAGTGTTGGTCCCAGAGATGGCCAGTGTCCATAAGAATATGTGAAGCGGTTCTTACAGCTTGTCCACAATGTTGGACAAGGCTTAAGGTCAACCACCCACATCAAGCCCCAGCCCAGCATATCAAACAAGGCAAGACTCTTTGGACCACCTAGCAAATTGAGTAGAGGTAGTGTGAGGACTGACTATGCCTACAGCTGTTAGCTCTGCCACCGGAGATCAGACAGTCCAAGCGCTGAGAAAGTGGTTTAGTATTTTACCCACTCCTGAGTGCATACAGAGTGATAACAGGTCGCATGTTTGTTCTGTTTTGGGGTTTGAGACATAGCTCCTCTCATGAAGGACTCCGACATCTTTTGTTAGCTAAATTTGTGACAGCAATGATTAACTCTTGATTTCATTCTTCTTGTAAAACTTCACCCAAACTAACATTGTTTACCAAATACAAATGATTATTTGCTGCATGCATCTATTTTCTATACTTCCTCCTCTCCCTCAGATTGCTCTGAAGCTGATGCATTTGCAGAAACCCAGTGTTGCAAAAGCAGAAATCTGTTTTCTCTCATTCTTAACATGTGTATTTTAAGGATTTTTTTTTTTTTTTCTTCTAGGAGAACTAGGACAGATGACATTTGTGTTCTGAACACCAAAGATTACACCAGGCCACTAGGAAATGTCCAGTAGGATTGCCTGTGTGTGGGATGAAGGAATAGGTGCATACCTGCATATGTGCATAATGTCAGGATCTTTTTGACTCACACAGCTTAAGCTATGGTGATATCATCCAGTAAAAAAACAGCTACTTTACCGCAGAAAACCCATATGGAGTATTTTCTTTCTGTTATGGCAAATCTCAACATTTGTAGCAATCATTCAAGTCTACTGCTGTTGGACATCTAGCCAGATTTTGTAAACCCAGATGATTCTAAACTTTTCTGGATATTCATATATTCTGACCTGCACCAAACTATAAATCCTTTTCAGCTTAGGCTATATACTGTTTCTTTTCATTTATTCTTTTATAATGGAATACTACAACTTTTCCTTCTTGTTATCCACTGAACAAAAAATTAACTATATCTATGCTGGTTACAGATAGGACTGAAACTATCTTTTTTTTAATCTAAAAATGTTAGCACTACTGAAGAAGTATCTTTTAAGAACTCTTACTGTGAGACTGAGAGGTGTTAAAAATATTATCATTCATATAGGTTTTAAGACTCTCCAGGGTGCAAGTTGCTTTGAGACTGCAATTTGATATGTATTTGTACTAAATGAAGTCTACAGCTTATATCAAGCTGTAGCTTTCTTTTAAAAAGAAAATCTATACTTGAGGGGTTAAGGCTAATGTGACAGTTTCCAGCATTTATTTTGTCATATTAGAAATTCAACCAGGACACTAAAAGACCTCTTGAAATCTGATCCAGTTTGGTTCATTTATTGCTTTTAAGGTTCAAAGAGATCATTAAAAATCAACACGGATCCTGGGCACTTTTTCATATATATAAACTTTTCCCATTGCACAGTAAGTGTACCTCAAGGGCCTTTCCATATTCTAGTAAAAGTTCTTTCTGAGAAATCCACTCAATTTGCCTCAGTGAGCCAGATGTCTCTGGTCTTGCCTTCATCAGCAAAAGCACTGTAGTATTTTAGTTACTGCTGCTGCTACTGCTAACATCAGCATTCACAGAGGAGGAAGAGTTTGTATGAGAGAAGAGTAGATTTCTGAAGTCAAGTAATGCCATTAGAAAGTGCACTAAAGTTCAACTGAATTCTCTGGAAGGGAAATCCTATAGTACTACCTGCAATGTCTGTTAATCTCTGAGGAACCAAAGATTTGCACACCTTTGAACGTTGAATTATTCAGAATTATGCTTGGTAAAGATATATATATACTAATAGCAGTACTGGAGAAATCATTCCCTAACAATAGCAATAATCTGAATTCATCTCATGATCCCACCCAATAGTGGGAAGATGATGATGATGTTGAGAACATTGTCAAACCCATGAGTGTTAGCTTACTTTGCTAATTCCCTGACAGGGTCCTACTCTTTCTCAACTTGCTACTGAAATTGCTGAAATCAGAATTACCTCTGATTTTTGACATGAATGTTTACCGAGAGTGCCACTGTTTGTTTTTTCTTCACTGTAGCTGCAGAATACATGAATCATGCAGTATTAGAAAAATATAAATTATACTGCAGTCAGTTAAAATAATGCCCCTGTTAAAAGAGAGAAGCAAAAGGCACTCAATTAGATATGTATGATTGTGTGTGCAGATGAGGGATTTAAGGAAAAAATGTATTTTCTGATAGGGAAAAAAAATTAAACCTGACACATTCAAGGATGAATATTGTCGAGCTGCTTATTTGGCCTGTTTGAAAAGGGACCATGCATTGGAATTAGAAGGCTGAAGTTGTATTTTACCAATAACTGAAAACTCAGAAGCTATTTCTAAAGAGTAATCTGGATCTATCCTCGAAAATAGAAAACTTTGACATAATAATTTCTGATTTACACTGCCAGATCTTTCTTCTCTCTTGGTTAGTCATTGGTTTTGTTCTTATTTTTTTTAAGTTTGTGTTGTTGCAAAGCTTTATGTCAACACTAAGTGGTGTGTGCAGTGTCGGCAGCTGAAAGGTCAAAAAAACAAACCTACACAGATTATTTTTTTTTTTTAATGGTATTAATCCTGACAACTGCCTCATTGTTGCATGACAGATGGTCATAAATCCAGCCAACATTTGGTCACGGATCACATTGTCCAAAACTGCAAAGCAATCATTATTTTTACACAAAAGTTATCGCTTCATTTTTAGACTCATATTTGGTGCCTACAGAAATATGAGCAAAATGATGAAGAAAATTATTCTGTCCGGTCTGCCAGATTTTTGTGGCATCTTCATTCTCTTGTTCTCTCCTTCTAAGCAGATTCTCACACCTGTTACTAGACTGTTATGCTTGTCAAAAACAATAAAAGCAAATGCTTTTAATTGTTAAGAACAGTCCTCAAGGCAGGACCATTAGGGAATCCTACTCATCATCCAGCTGGCTGCCCAAAATCTATTTGCTGCTGCAGTCTGTGAGCACGAGATTCTTTTGCATCCAGTGTTTGAAAGCTGCTTTTTAATTTTGGCCTTGCTTTTTGTACCACAAATGTCTGTCATACTTCAAGTGCTAAATTTAGTACCTGACAGTGAGAATCTGTTTATTTTAATGCTATTTCAACATTACTGTAAAGAAATGAAACTCATGCTATGTCAGTTTGCTCTCGTAGTTTCTCTGCATTCATAGTTTTGACTGGCACGTTGAATAAAAAATTTTCCTCAAAAGCATAAAACAAAATTGCCACATCTTTTTGGCAGAAATACAAACATCTCTAAGTGCATTTGGTGAAACCAAAATAATTTCAAGATGATGAATGTGGTTTTTAAAACTTTTAAAACTCCAGTAAATATCAGTAAAGAAGGCCAGTCATTGATACTCTGCAAAAATATATTTCAAAAGTGAATGTTTTAGTATTCCTACCTGATTCAAAATAATGGCAAGTACATGGTTTTCTTGTCGACATGTAAAGGAAAACTGGCAGGCAAGGAAGTGATTGCAGATAGATATATATACATATATATATATGAGAAAAGTACTTCATACAATTGGAATAGATAATTTTTCATAGTGCATTTTAAATTTTTGCCTAAAATACTTTTGAAATAATATACTCTTAAATAGCTTATCATTGGCTAGGAGAAAGCACTTTTATTTGTCTCTTCCTGTCCCTCCTTTTAGTAAGTTCTTGTCTAGTACTTTCCAAAAGTTAAAAACAGAATGTGTGGAAGATCCTAAATGAGTCATTCCCTGATGTAGCAAGGAGGTAACTTATGCACAGGGTTTTTTCAGAATGGCAAAACCTAAGCACCCACAGATATATAAAGTTCTGTTAGATGCACTGGCCAGCTTCCACAAAGTGAGTGCATTAGATGTATTTAGCTCTCCATGTGGAAAGCGCTATATTCTAGAAAATGCTCCAGACAACATCTGGTATGATGTCTATGCTAAGTAACTAACATTTCTGCAGATTACAGGAGAGAGTTTATCCCTTTCTGCTACTGCTTATAGTAACTATAACCTAAGAATATGCACGACAGAGGCCAAAAAGACTTCTGAATACAGTAAAACCTGTGCTGCTTTAGAGCTGCACTCCCAAGTGACTTAATAGCATTTCTTGTCTTACTGTTCTTTCATGACGGAGAATTCTACTTACGAGATACGTGGAAGGTATGACTTCTAGGGCAGCTGTTTAAGTGATTGCTTAAATACTACATCTAGTAGAGGAATGAAACTGCCATTTTTAGGGACCTGTACAGGCTGTAGGAGTGGACCAAGAGGAACTTTAAGAAGTTCAACAGGGACAAAGGCCAAGTCCTGCCAGAGCTGTACAGGCTGGTGCCTGCCTGTCTGCATGCAGCGCTGCAGGAAGGGACTTGGGGGTCTTGGTAGATATACAATGAGCATGGTGTACCCTGGCTGCAGAGACATCAAGGGGAGCGATTATCCCTTTATACCCAGCACATGTAGCATACTACATCCAATTTTGAGCCTCCAAATACAGGAAAGACATCAACAGGTCTCTGATCTGGACCCTGACATCAATAATCCCTAATCACCCTACACCTCTAGGGTGGGGACTGGGGCAGGTGGCCTATGAGGAGAGGCTGAGGGACTAGGGCTTGTTTGGCCTGGAGAAGAGATGACTTTAAGGGGACAAAACAGCAGTGTGCCAGAACCTACAAGGGGCTCTCAAGAAGACAGAGACAGGCACTTCATAGCAGGGTCTCATGGGAGGATGAGAGACATTTAACACAGCAAGGCCTGACTGGATGTAAGGAGAAACTTTTCACCACTAGGGCCGTCAAGTGTTGACCAAAGACAGGTTGCCCAGCAGGCTTGTGCTGTCTCTTGCCCCGAAGGTTTTCAAGCCACGATTGATCAAAGCCCTCTGTAACGTGATCAGACCTGATCTCCTTTGAATAAGACGTTGGACTAAAGCCTTTCTGAGATGCCTTTCATCCAGAATTATCCTATGAATATTCATAGTCTTTTGCAAAGCATTGAATGTTCCACATTCCTAGAATATTTCAAGAAGTGAGAAGCTCTGGATGCCAGGAAGTTCTCTGTTACAAATGTCACCTCTCTAACAGAAGCTGGTGATTCTGCTCCCGTTACTCATGCTGACTCATGCTGTAAGTGTTCTGAGTACTTCCACTGAAATTAGTATGGTTACTGTCAGAATAAGATATAACCAGTGAGAAAGAACAGCAGGACTAAGCTGTCAGTGTTAGCTAAGCCTTGAGAGGCTTATCACTTCCTCTTCAGTTGTGAATTAAATGACAAAGACTTAAAAAGCAATAGCACATTTTAAAAAAGCAAACCGATTTGCTTACTTTAAATTTTAATAATACCTATGATTTGGCAGGATCTTTGACCAGAAAAGAGAAGAATGTTGATGCTAGCATTTTTTCCTTATTCGGAAACTGATCTGCAGTACAGAAGTACAGCTAAACTGAACAATTATCTAAATTGTAATTACAATGACAAGTAGAACTTTTCTTATTTAACAAGTGTTTTCTATCATTATATGATTTGATATATGGCTAATAAAGTTAAATTATGCTAGAGACATATAAAATTCACCCAGAGACTCTCCCATGTTAATGTGCATCGTAATTTAACTTACAACACACGTTCACCAGAGTAGAATTCTACTGATTAATATTTGCCATGTAAACTGCAATATGCTGTGAAGAATGAGTCTTACTGATTGACTGCATGAATGAAGTAAATAAGAGTCCCACCTAATAACTTACCAAACCGATAAGTAATCATGTGGAGAATTTACAAGTGAAAATTAATGTCTGCTACAATAAAAATGTATCCAACAGGAAAGCAAAAGGACTGTCCAGTGTTCAGTCATTCTTCTGGCTTTTTCACTTCTTTTTTACTAGAGATAGGGATTTCAGGTTCTTTGTTTAATTCTCACATTGTACAATAAACAGTTGGGTTTTTTTGTAAGGCCTGTGTTCGAATGAACTGTATTTAAGTTATAATGAAATCCTGTGGGAGAATTCTAAATTCCAAGTAAAATGGAATAGCATGAAATATTAAGTTTGAAACACAGTTGATTTATGTGATAAAATCCATACAGACAGCCTAAAAATTCAAATTCAATCTGAAATTGCTTAAAAGGACAGGATCACAGCCTTACAATACCAGCCTTAGCTTTTGTGATCCCATCACATTAGAACTATTGAGGAGACTACGTAGAACTACACAGGGAATTTATAGTGTCTAGTACCCAGTATTGTGCTATAATGAAAAGATATCAACATAAAGGCTCCCTAAAAAAAAAAGATTATTTGTTCCCATTGTTTTTCTTGTGGTGTATAGTGCTGTGGATGTAGTCATAACGATGATGGTGTACTCTCTCTCTCTCTCTCTCTCTCTCTCTCCCCTTCTTATGTGACAGGCTATATACTCTGTTGACTTTTAGTTAGTGAGGGCTTTTCCACCCCAGTGCTGCCTCCATACTAGTAAATCTGTACCTGTCTGTATATAGGAAATGAGATTGGTACTGTCTTGTATGAATTCTGAAAATTAATTTTAAAAAATTGCTTATTTCTTAGGTTTTCTTAGTCTAACCTAAATATTAAAACATTTGTTACAGTTAAGACTGCAGTTTGATCATATGCCTTCCACAAGATGAATCTTGTGATTCCTGTGAAATGTATAAATGCTTCAAGAAGAGGAAGAGTATTGTCAGAATGTTCACTGCATTATCTCTTTAAATGCAGTGGATACTTCTTTTGATGTATACATCTGGACTGGGAGGAATATTTATCCCCATGTGCTGCGCTGAGAACATTGGTGCTGACTCTGTGATGAGTACCTCCGTAAAATCTGCAAAGGGTTGTCCCCACTGCCCATGAGAAAGATCACTCATTCACATTTCTCATTCTTTTGAATGCAGGATCCCAACTGCTTATAACTTGCTCCTATATCAGAAAGGGAACTGATTTCATGTCATAATATCACTACGCTATCGTTCATGAGCTCACGTAGTTTATTGTTGAGGAGTGCAGCATCTGAAGCAGATGATTTCACAGGGGAAAATTGTTCAATTCACATAGTTTAAATTGAATCAGGACTGAAGAGGTTTATTGCCACATAATTAATTGGTAATCAGTGAACTATACATTGAGGGTCAGTTTCATAATTGCAACAGATAAACCACTGTCCTAGACACTTATAAAATGCCTGTATATACCTACACATTTCTAAACAACCCTCTGTAACTAATCCTCGAGTTCTGTGAAGACACACACACACAACACACACAACACACACACACATGATTACATGCACACCCACCCCCTCTCAGAGGATTTGTGGGTCAAAAATGCACACTCTAGCTCCCCACATCACCTCCTGCAGTGCTCCAATGCACACATACAGTAAAGAGAACACCCCATGAGGTGACATGCATAAAACCGAGGTGTGGGTCCTTCTCTGCTGTGCTCTGGCATGCTCATGCCTCCGACAGGAGGTGACTCCATCAGACATGGACAGATGCCAGCAGGGTGACTTCTGGCAATGTCAAAACAGATTTTCATTGCTGCTCTGTTACCTTCCCCTGTGTCTCCACCATTGCAACTTTTTATTCTCTTTTTATACTTCTCAAGTTGAGTCTGTCTTTGTTTCAAAAGGCTTTTGATATTCGCCTGGTTACTGTTTAATCTAAGTAATGTTTTCTTTCTCTTTAGTGTTTGGGGAAAATGCCCTCCTAGACAGTTTCGGATGGTCCACTCTACCACACACTTGGCACACAGGTTTCTATCTTACCAACTGCTGTCATCCAGGCCATTTAGGTCAGAGCAAGGACTGCACAGGTTAATCTCTTGTGACTTGTTTGTCAATGACAATAGTCCTGCGTCCTGGTCCAGGGACACCTGCCAGAAGTTTGCTATCCCTGCTGTAAGCTCTTAATATAAGTCTTTAGTTGCATGCTCTGTTATCAATGTCATCACAACCCTAAAAGTATAAGAATGGTGACATTGGTTCAGAACAATGGCCTATGTGATCAGCAGCAGTTGTCAACAGAGGATGCTTAAGGAAGAATATTAGAACACGGCAAATGTAGTGATTCTGTCCCAGCCTCTAATATTGGTTGCTAAGCCATAAATAACATTATTTTAATCTGATATTCCTCAGTTGATTTCTCTTTCACAACCATCTTTAGCCCCCCGTGAACCCACATTCACTTTTATGCTGTATAGCTTCCCATGGCAAGGAGCTACATAGCTTAATGACATGTTAAGAATCATCTTCTTTTGTTGCCTTCTTGTATTGCACAGGACAATGAATGGCTGATTGATATGTACCCCTATCCGAGCAAATCACAATTTTGCAGACTGTATCACAGTCAGTTGTCTTCCAGGCTGAAGAATCCTAGTTCCTCTACCACTTTTCAAATTTTTCTCACTGTCCTGCTCTGACCCTTTTCAATTCTGTTGTCTTCTTTTTGAGGTGGGGCACCAGAAAAGCACAAAATATGCATAAGGCATGACTGATGTGTAAGAAATTCCCAGATGCTGCCTCCAGATTCCTGATTCTTAATTGTTCTACACTGCAAGCTAAGCACATGCTTGCTTTTGGTAGAGTTCAATATTACTCGGTCATCGCTCTTAGTTTCCTTTTGATTACTTGTTCCATTTCTGGCAATGCAGAAAAGAGTTCCTGTAGCTAGAAGTCTCCTTGTGATGGAAAAATCATAAACTAGCATAAGCCATGTGCTCTGTTATCCTTTCTTGGATTAAATACATTGCTTACCACAACAGTATATCTTATTTGCATATGTTTAATAATGCTATCTTAAAAATGCAATTAATAGGAAGTTTAGTGGTTTAGCTGATTAATTAAAGACTGGGAGAAAGATACATATTAAAATGTTAACTTCACAGTTATCTGTTTTTTAAAAAAATAAGTATAGGTGGAACTCAGTTGTGCAAAGAGTGTTGCAGAAATATTGCAGATTTTCAATATAAAATAAAATAACAGTGTGGTCGGCAAGCTCAGCAGGCATGAATCTAATGCCAGAATGGCATCTGAGAGATAAGGAAAATGATTTGTGCTATAAACTTTTGCATGAGTTTTCAGACAAGCAGTTTTGGAAGATGAGTTCAAGTGATCATTTTGATCATTTTCTATCATTTGGAATGTACGTCAGTGCTGAATAGAGATCTGCCTTCTTCATATACAATAATCATTAAATTGTTAGTAAACGCAATTCATTCTTAGTCACTGTCAAACTTTTGGCTTTTGGATGAATTCGGCAATTTTCCTTGTCTTTTTTACAACTGGCTACAGAAGTCTCTCTCTCTTTCTAAGAGGTCTCCTCAGGACTGATGCATCACTACTAGAAAATATTAAGAATTCTAGCTGGATACTGGTATTTTAGGTGGGGTATTCAATAGAAGCTTTCCATTACAAACGGAAAACAAACATGACCTTCCCACATCTATGTATTTTTTCAGGACAGTTCCTTTCCCTTTCTCTTTCCTATAAGCAAAAGAATGCCTTTGAGCAGAGTAATAAGGCAGGGAGTATTGCTACTTATAATCTCTGTTCTTTTCTCTGGTACTTTAGGATTCGTTGTCACAGGTCTTCAAAGTATTCTGGTATTTGGTAAGCTTTAGGGAGCTTACCAAAAAAATGGTGAAACTATTTGGCTTTTTTTTTTTTTTTTTTAAACATAGAAAATGATGCAAGATGTTCTGGTGGACATATGGCCGTATGTACAAGGAATGGGGCAGAGCATCAAAACTTCCACAATGGAGAAAAAGACAATACTAAACTCAAGAGAGAATGGCTTTGGGAAAGCACCTCTGCCTTCCTCTGTACGCTACTGAGTGCAGACATGGACGTTTCAGACTCCTGCATGATCCATTTACAGGCACCCCATCTAAATGCCAACAGAGGGCAGGCATCTTGGCCTAGACCTGGCAATGCAGTATTAGTGAAGCCATACTACCAGAAAGATGGGTTACGGGGGTAAAGCTGGTGGAAACACTGCTGCTAGTGAGTCAGAGAGACATTTTGCAAAACTGCTTTGGTTTTCACTGTGGCAATAAATCCATATTTGTCATTAACCTCGAGAAGCCTTTTCCCTAAAAATGCTTTCTTAGAAAGTGTTTGTTGGAAAGTTCCCTTTGTTAGTTTTCAAGTGCTATTGTTAAAATGGCAAAAAATGCTCTACTATTCTGTATGTCAAAATGAAACATTGATCCAGCCCAAGTTGATGATCTGATTCCAAATAGTATTTTGGTTACTGTTTTATGTGAATTCCTTTCACAGTTGAGATTGATGGGAGGAAGAGCTTCCTACTCATTTTTTATGCTCCTTGTATTACTTATTCAAACAGTCTAGATCTCATTATGACTTTTCACAATTTTAACTTTTGGCAGATCTTTCTTAAAATTATTTACATTACATCAATGATCTATTTATCCTATCACTGTAAATGATATAAAGATATCAGTGCATGTGTATTGCTGTGATCTTATGGCTATGGATGCTTGTTCATGTTAAATCTTACCCGAATCTTGTAATTTTTATATGGTCCTCAGAAGGATATACTAAATTTAAAAATTGCCTCTATGTGATGCTAATTTGGAGAGAACACAGAAGATTTGAAAAGTACATGAAAAAATTGGTGGTGTTTATTTTTTCCCATGAAAATCTTGAGGGGGACTTTGTGCAAAGCACTTTGCTACATTCTCCAATCAATTGACCTAAAATGAATGATTGTTTTAGATCTTCAGTTTGCCATTTTATCATAGCCTTACGCTCTCCAACTAAATTATCAAAACCCATTACTAGGCAGGACTTTACACAGTGTGAAATTAACATTACGGAAAGTGCTAGACTTTATAGATCAAACTGCCTTTATTTGTGTGAGGAAACATCGTCTATAAATTGTGATCCAAAATATTGCTCTACATGTCTTGTTTCACACAGTAGGCATTCTGTATGTGTGAAGCGGTTTTTAGCAGAATCAGTTAAACCTTTAGGCCAGAAGTTCTTTGGCGCTCGGATTCCATGGCTTTCCTTTTTATTTCTAGAATACTGTTTTTCAAACAGTCAATTTCTTACCAGGATTAATTGCGCTGCAGTTTTGTCACACTGCATACAAGTACTTGCTTTTCTTCTTGTAGTTCCTGGGACGTGGCTCAGGCTGTGGAAGGTTGTTTGCAGTGGATCTTGTGTTCCAGGCTCCTCTTCTTTTCTGGCATCATTCAGAGAAGACATGCAGGGATATGAAACATGTAGATGTTCCCATCAGACATGTCAAAGAGCAAATAAAATCATCTTTATTTTTTTGTCTTATAACATAGTAATAGTAATAGCAATAGTAATACTAACAACAATAATAAAAAATAATGCTGCACCTTCATTAGATTAATTCTTTCTGTGGCTTACACTACAATTGATACTGTAGTATTTTTGTAATTCTTTAAATCCAAAAAGCAACTCCCATTAGGATGAGTTTGCTTAGGAATCTGACTTTGTTTTCACTATAAAACAATTGAAATTACAAATAATGGGGTTTGCTGATTATTTTTAAGTCAGGTAAGCACATTAGAATAATAACGTATCTATTGTATAATATAGAGAGATTCTTAATGTCTGAATTGTCTGCAAGGGATTAAGCTAAATATGGTAGACTGCGTACAATAAAAATTGAGAAAGTAGAACTGAAACTTTGAGACTAGATCCAGTTATTTCTTATCTGAGATTTTAGTTCTAATTAGTGTTTAATGGTTATAGTTTGACCCTGTGTAGGGTTTGAGAAATTTATGTCTACATTTATGAATGTAGGTGGTTAAAAAAGATTTTTAGAAGAAATGTTTATCATTCTAAAAATGCAAATACCCTCAGCTACTTGTTAGCAATGCTTTACAAAGCAAACAAATAAACAAATAAACTCAGCATGTTATATATGCTATAGATAATATTAATATTTTTGGCTACAGGCATTACAAATTAGGAGGATAGAATTTTCCCTGGGGAAAATAGCTTAAGGGGTATAATAGACTTGGAACTTTCAACAGCGTGACTAATGAATTATCCAATTTTACCCAAAACTGAAACGCACATTTTCACTGCTCAAAACTAATCAGGAAACACTAATTCCCTCTATCATCATGGACAGTAATGAATGGGGAATTTAAAATATGAAATGGGGATTAGACAGGATAGAACTATTACTCTTAAAACTTGTTACACAGTCATATCTTCATGTTTTGTGCCAAATGTTGATTTAGTTTTACATTAAATAGTTTTACAACACGTTAATTATATGTCCTGTGTGAAGTGGGATAGGGAAGGAATGCTGTCACCTCACTTAGACAAAGCTAAGACCATGGCACATTCCCTCTGGACGATGTCTGTGCCAGGAGGTGGTAAGATCTACAAGTGTAACAGTGGAAGGAAGTACACTATGAAAGCTTAAAGGACTTTTTGTTTTTCCTATTTGACACGTCACTAAATGCCCATCAGATTTGGACAACACAAGAAAATAATTTATTTATACATTAGGCACAGATAGTACACTTGGAAGACTATACATCTTTAAGTAATAGTTTATATACAAGTTGAAATTTGTGCAGGGAAGTAGCAGTTTCCCGGCTGCTCTCTCACTCCCCTAACTCACCAGGACAGATGGAGAAAAAAACATGAAAAAGCTCACGGGATGAAATAAAAGACAGGGAGATCACTGACCAATTACTGTCACAGACTCGACTTGGGGAAAATTAGTGTAATTTATTGCCAGTTAGAAATAAAGTTGGATGATGAGAAACAAAGAGAAAACCTAAAACACCTTCTCCCACCCATTCCCTTTCTTCACAGGCTTGGCTTCACCCCTTTCACTCCCGACCCCCCTACCTCTTTCCCCTGAGCAGCACAGGGAATGGGGAATACGGCGCTGCACTCAGCCCACGCCGGCCCCCTTCTGCTGCTCCGGCCTCCTCACACTCTTCCCGGCTCCAGCCCGGGCCCTTCCCAGGGGCTGCCGGGAAACCCCTGCCCCAGCGGGGTCTCTCTCTGCGGGGGCGCCCGGAGCCCCTGCTCCCCTCCTCCCGCTCTCCCCTCGGGGCTCGCAGGGCTGTTTCTCACCCGGTTTCCCTCAGCCCTGGCTGCCGGGCAGCGTTTCGCCCTTTCTGCCCCCGGCTTTCCCTTCCCCGCGGCGCCCGCCCGTGGCTGAGGGGCTCAGCTGTGCCCTGCGCTGGGGCCCTTGGAGCCGCCTGGAACCGGCTGGGGCCGGCACGGGGCAGCCCCCGCCCGGCGCCACAGGGCCCCCCCCCGACGGCCAGCACTTGGGCACCTGCACCCAGTAGGCAAGTATACAGAAAGGAAAACTAATGATTTCTTAAAAGTCTATAAAGCTAGCGGTCAGCTAAGGTTTGAAAAGCCACTTATTTGTGTGAAGTAGCAGGCTTTCATTAGATTTAAATAGTGTACACCTAGTTGGCTACTCGCCTTTTTAAAAAATGTCTTAAATGGATTTTCATAGAGCTGTTTTCCCTAGACAACAAATAGGATGGACTGTAGTAATGGCTTACCAGTGGTCAGACTGTTTCCTGTGAATCCCTAACGGCCTGTGGAGCGCTCGCTAGCAGCGCTCAGAAGAGTGCCTGCAGCTGCAGCCGTCTCCCTACGGCGCTTCAGTGGCCCTGAAGAAAGAGTCCAGGGAGCTGTGACAGGCAGGAAAAAGGAGAGCGTACTGGCTGCCTTCAAAGGCGTAAGGAAGGAATTAGGAGGAAATACCAGGAAAAAAATCCCACAACAACACACTCAACAACAAATAAAACTGAACCGGGATGAGGACATCAGTAGGAGATGCAGGAGGGGAAGACAGCCATAGGGTGTCGAAGTGAACGAAGAGCAGACAGGAGAGGGAGAGACCAGGAGGGCAAAAAGGTTTGCACAGAATTGCACGTATTTACAGTACTTTCCTAGGATTACTTCTCAGTGTAGGCAGTGGGTGCCTTTGTCTAAGGACACATTGCGACTGCAAACTGGAAGGGCTGCGTCCCACCAGGGATTGGCTTTTCCAAGATGTGATGTGACGTGACTTCTGGAAACATCCAGAAGCGTTTGGAAATTGAGCTGCATGTTTCAAGCTTTAGAATAATGGAAAAAGTTGGTCTTTGTAATTGCGAAGTACTAGTCATGTAATCCTAGTTATTTGCAAAGCATGACATTTTTTAAATTGTAAGCTATTAATCCTTCAGGGATCTTTGCCACCAAGCTATAGAATCATAGAATCATTTATGTTGGAGGAGGCCTTTAAGATCATCAAGTCCAACCATAAACCTAACACTGCTAAGTCTACCACAAAACCGTGTCCCTAAATGCCACCTCTATGCATGTTTTAAATACCTCCAGTATCATTTAATGACACTCATCCAGTGGGCAGCGAGTTGAAGCACAGAGGCAGGGTACCTTTCCAAAGAGTACAGGGGACATCTCATGTTGCCTGTTTGAACCCCACGCCACAGGAAGGCTGAGCAGTTTGACCTCGTGAGAAATAGGCTCATCCAAGTTGTGCAGAAGGCACAAATGAAGGTATTTCAGACAAGGCAACACAAGCAGTGTTGAGAAAAATAATAGACTTTAAGTATTAAATGTATTTTCTTTAAATAACCTGGAAATAACACATTGTACTTGACCACAGGGGAGTACGGAAGATGTTGAAGTGCATGTGTTACCCGTTTTAGTGTAAATATGTGTTTTTGAAAATACTGTTTGTTAATTATGGCTTTTTTATTTCTTTAAAAGTACTTTGAATTTCCTTAAAGTACTTTCAAATGTTACTTCAATAAGGTTTCTAAAATACAAGAGATTTTAGTAAAAGAACTATGTTTTTGGGAAGGTGGTTTCATAGAATGATATTACAGAGAAATCTAGTATGAATGGCTTATTTATAGATTAGATCATTTTGTATGTCTTTGATAAGCTTGCTCTTGTGTACAGCCACAAAATGAATTTCCTGCATCTACAAATCCTGTTAATAAGATATTGATTACATAATTTGCCTTCTAAATTTTATATTTGTTAGTTGTAAATAGTAACATTGTTTTGAATCATGTCTCCAAATGAAGAGCGTGGAAAACAAAACAATGTCCAACAAAAACAAACAAAAATTCCATCCAGTCAAGTGCCTCTGGCTTAAGAGACAAAACAAGAAATCAATTGGCTGAAATAGTCTATCTTGTGTGTTTGCACTTTCTATTAATTATATTACAAGGGAAAAACATATCTCAATCTTTCCTTCATTTTCTACGTATTATTACAAGCCAGTGACAGCAGTGATACCTATAGCAAAAATATATTAGGAGAAAATGGTACATTTATCATTGGTTCTGTGGATTGATATTTAATTTAAGTAATGCTGGAACACGTGTGCTAGGGTCTGCTAATGATTCATTGATAAAACTGAGAATTTGGCTATTCCATTCTATAATTAGATACAGATGTGAATGCTCTGTTGGCCACAAATTGCAAACCTGCGTCACTGCCAACCACTTGTCAGCTTGCCATCGGCTTTGAGCCTTTAAGAGAGAGTACATGGAGTTAAATGCATTGGCAGCTGGTTCACAAGGAATACAGTGTGAACAGGCTTGAGAAAGTCGTCCTTTCCAATTGCAATGGGTCTCTTACTGTCAGTTTTCTTTGTGAGTTGAAGACTGAAAACTGTAACTCTAGGGAAGCAGAACAGCTTCAGTTGCTGTCAGCTTCCAAAGGAGACAGCCTTCATAAATGCTGCCTGTGAGGAAAATCCATCATAACATGCAGACTACAGATATATTTAATTTGTTCTTTTGTATATGGAAGATAGAGACTGAAATGAGAAGCCTCAGTATATGCAGAGTCACTCAAGTATACACTGATTTCAAGAAATAAATGTTAAACTTCAATTGAAGAGTGATGATTGGCTCCACCACTTTTCTCAAAATGGTTATGTATTGGCACCAGGTGTTTAATTAATCTTAGCTGTAATAAATCTCTGACTTTACATAACTACAAAAATTTGCAGTGACTAATCAAGAGCACCTATGTAATACAGCAGGATGTGGAGGTGTGGTGAGTTTTTTTCAGTCCAAGAACATTTAGCGTTTCTGCAAAATTATTCAGAGCAAATCCTGACTTACTGTGGTACATGTTGAGGCATTGGGACAAAGGGACTCCACCTGGCTGTTAGCCTGGAGGAGCTCTGTGAATTTATCTCCTGGAAGTCTATAATCCTGAATATACATACATGTTCATCCCATGATCTGCTTAAATGTAATGCTCAGTTGTATCTCTGAATTGAGCTCAGACTGATGAAAAGAGCTGATCAACCCTGGGTCCCATCTCATAAAAGTGGTCTCCATACCTATTTAATAATAGCTTATAATTCATTTATTTTATAATAGCATCCTTTTCTGGGCAGCAAAGATGACTCTCTTATAAATATAAGAATTCTGAGGTAGGGACTACTCACAAAACCTCTGCTCGCTGTTGGTGAGAACTGTATTCCTTCCTTCAGCTAGGATAACAAGTATTCTTAGAGTTTAACTGCCAATAACTAAAAAATTTCACGTGTAACAAATTAATGATGCAATTTCTGCTTGGATATGCATTCTGTTTAGGTTTTATAGTATTTATGATACTTAACGTTTTCTGATGTATAAGAAGCGATGGTGAGAAAGGCTAGAACACAGCACAGCATCAGAAAAGCTCCATGGGTAATAGCTTTGCTGAATATAGCAAACGATGTCCACCTGGTCCTTGAGCAATGCCAAGAAAATTTCAGGGACAAGGACTAAGCTTTTACTGCAAACATCAAAAGCCCATATTCTGAATGGGCTAATGGCTGCAAACACTACGTTTAGTAGTGCTTTCCTAAGTTTTGTTGTAATTATTTTTTCCATAAAAATCTTTATAGCTTCTTTTCTCTTCAATCTGAAAAAAAGCTATGAATTCCTGTTAAAAGCTGTTCAGAAAGTCAACTGTTACTGCTGGTAACTCATTAGAGGAAGGGACATTCTCTATTACCATCCATTGATGGAACAAAGGAAATGGCATATGTTACCTTTACATTTGTTTCTCCTGCTCCCCTCCCCCCCATTTCCCAAAAGTATGAATATTTAGCTATTTCAGTGAAAGCAAGATTTATGGAAGGTAATATTCTTTTCAATATCTTGCAGCATTGGGAAATGTTGGCAACAAATAAAGAAATGAACTCTGAGGAGTCAGACAGCAATTCTGTTTTCTGCAACAAAACTGTTTCTTGCCTTTTTTTTTTCTTTTAATTGAACAGTTATTAAATATTAAATGTTGACATTGTTTTTCAAAAAAAGAGACCGAGTCCCCAATTTTCATTTAATTTCACCTTGTGAAAGCCCTGAAAGCATGTTAGGAACTCATGCACTTTCGTGCTCCTGACTGTTCCACAGTATTCAGTTCGTTCTTTTACAAACACAGATGGCTAGAAGTGGATGGATTGAGACTGATCCCAAGACTGATGGAAGGGTGTTTTTCATGAGGGAAGATATTTTCAGGGAAAGGAAGTAATTGCACCCAGTCATCACCAGTCTTACAAGAAAACTCTTGTGGGATGGGACACTGGGTTGGTCAAAACTTTGAGTTTGGTCTGTTTAGACAGTGTCAAGGGGTTAGTACCCTTAAAAGACTGGAAAAGCTTTTAGAGTCAAAAGCCAGGTTTTTTTCTGAAACAGAAATACAAGTGGGCAACTTTTTAGAAACAGAACTCAAAATGACTAGCTAGGAGTACATAAATAATAAATTATTTGTAAATAAAACTTCTCCTATCACTGTGTACTTGAGGGACAGGTCTTTTCTTTCAGATTTGCCCTCTGGGTAGTCAAGACCTTCTGGGTGCTGCAAACTCTGCCATCTCCTCTGTGTCTCTGAGGAAAGTCTCTCCCCACCGCCACCCAAAAGGCCTGACTGCGTGTCTATCATGTGCTGCACTTTGATTTCCAAGCATTCATCTGTGCTGCAGTCTCGCTGCTTGCTGGGCACTCACTTACTCTCTGCTGTGTATCTCATCTGCACTTTTGAAATGTCTCTTCCCTGTGCGCATTCAATTCATTACAACGTGCTCTCCAGACCTAAACTCATTGCTCAATTTTTAAAGAATTAATCATATAATTACATAAACAATTAAAACACATGCCATCTTTAACATACACTTATTGAGCTGTTAAATATTGTTGGATGGAAGGGAAGAGAACAGGAAAGGGGAAACAAAGGACCATGACAGTAACACAGCCACGTATGCCTTTTCTGAAGGGAAGCTGCCATGTCCCACAATAGCTCTTGGCATTGGTGTTTTTTTTTCTGGGTAGGGAGGGGAACATGTCTTAGGACCTTCTTAGAAATGTCTTCTCAAGGCTTTAAATCTTATGTGGAAGGAGGAAAATATTTAAAGAGATAAGGGCCTAAATCATGTCCCACTTTAGGACATATGTTTCCCAGGAGGTACAACCAGAGATAGCACAATGTCTGAATATATTTTTTACATGTCTTTTTTTTTTCCTCTTTGAGATACTCACTTGTATATGGGTATGATTACTGTAGACTGCTAAAATTAGTTCAATGCTTAATTATTATGACACAGTGATAGACATGATAAAATGCTCCCTGGTGCCTTAAGCAGATTCTTGCCAGAAGATATTAGAGAGATTTGACTGTGCCCTTCACAACTAGAAGTCACATTTATGTCTGCACAAAATTGTTTGTGACAGACTGAAGTGTATGGTTATAGGCATCAGAAGATTGGATGTGCAAAATCTCAGTAAATGTAACTAGTAACATAAAATGTAGGAAAGAGCTAGGGGTGTTTCCTTAAGGTTTTCTGTAAACTGACTTTAAAAGATCTAGGTTTTACTCCCTTGCAAATATTTGTTTCCCAAAATGCTATCACTTGAACTAAAAATTATTTCCCTAAGGCTACCATACATTTTGTTTCTGAGAGCTAAATATATGTGAAGAAGAGAGTGAGCAAAAATCCACATTCTTAAATCCTTCTAATTGTAACAGTTTGTATTTTTTTCAAGCATCTTCACACTCAGAGACACATCTTCAACTTTAGAGAAACAGCCTGAAATTTATCAGAGGTCATCCTGGTGATCATACAGTTTCTGGTTTGGTATTTGATTGTGGAAAATGATGTTTATTGGAATTTATTACTCTGACAATTACATTTTTTGTTCACCCTACTTCTACTTATGTCCTAGCTCATCATGTGCGGGATGAGCTAGTTTTATCCTGAGATCAGATCTTTCAGTAGAGCCATCTGTGTTGCTGGGCTTGTAAATGAGAAGGAAAGAGAATTCTTTCTAAAAATCTGAAAGCAAACTGGAAGACTGGAGTGCCTGCAGGCAAAATGTTATGTGCAGTACTTGTACTTTAAATGAGAAAAGGAGTACAAAATGAGTGCTGTGGAAATTCTGTCCCAATAAATTTTATTGTGGCCACCTCTGCCATTTGGGAATTTGGAATCTCTTTCATTTGATGGAGGACATTTTCTGTAATTTTGCAGAGGTATTACAAAGATGAATGCATTTATATTTTTTTTATGAGGAATTCTGATAGAGTGATGAGAAATCTCCTGTTTGGACTTTTACAAATTTATTTTTAATTTTTAAAATCTGAATATTGCTTATGGTTTTGTGTTTACTATAAATGTAAGTTTTGTAGAAATCAGGTTTAAGCCCTCAAATTACATTTAACCTGGATAATAATTGATGATTTAGTGGCCTTGAATGTTAACATTTGGGTTTGCTTTAATGGGATGGTTGTGTAAACTTTGTATCACTCTAAGGGACTGAAAAGAAAGTTTTTTAAAAAATGTTTTTATGTTTCAAAATACTGATAGGTTAGTTTTCACTCCAGAATATTTTCCTCACCCTTATCGACAACCAGAACTTCAGCCTGCACCCTCCTTTTACAATTATGCACAAGATATGCTCAAGAAAGAAAACTATGTGAACATATTTTTGAATCTTAGAATAGTAATTTTGGCAAGTATATGCAGAAAATCTATATGGAGTTCACTTAAATTATTACGTTAAAAAAAGGAATTGTTGTGTTTTTCCAAGTGAACAGCTTGTAAATAAATAAAAAAAATAATAACTGTACAAATTTTGATGCACCATTTCACTAGTTTTTATTGTTAAACAATGTTCAAAATGGAGCAAGATTTTGAATAGGAGATGAAAAGTTACCTAGTTTAATTTCATGCATAGAGCATCTACAGTAACTTCCCTCTGATTGTTCACTGATGTTGACAATTCAAATGTTCTTTTATGGCAAACAGTATTTACAGATGCTCTTGTGAAGAAATGCACAAAATTAAGTAAAAGAAATAGATTACCTCATAGAGAGAAGATTCGTGTGAGTGTTCTGGAACATAGATGTCAACTTCAGCTAAACTATTACTGACACTGACAAGAAATGGGAGGCTGTGACATCAGTACGGCTGGGGCTTTCTTTTTAGTATTGCTGCTAGTAAATTCAGATTTCTCTAAACTGCTGTGTTCTGTAGTCTAATAAGGGAAAACAAATTATTTACCTGTGCATCAAACATAATCCCCTAAACCCAAGTAAAACTTTTCTATCACTGTGAATGTTGCAGTGGCAATGTCACGACATGTTCTTTTTTACGGCAAAAGTTTAATTCAGTGTGCTATTTAAAAAGAAGGAACATTACATATCAGTGCCATAAACAAGGTACCGAAACGAGAGGGCCATGTACGTGAGACGAAGTGATTAGGGCATGCATGGAAATCAGGGGTCAGCCTCTTTAATTGCAGAGACTAGCTGTTGTGGGCAAACCTTATGATTTGCTCATTGTGCATCTGGAACTTCATAGAAATAATTCTAAACAAATCCCTATGAATGTTAAAGAGTTGAAACAATACAAGTTGAAAACAGAATTTGAAGGGAATTAATCTGGAAGTAAGTATAGGCCAGTATCTGATAAAGAGTAATGGCTTTTTTATTTATTTATTGACCTTGGTGTTTCTGAAGAGTCTGCATTTTGCTTCATCACATGGACAGTTATATGTATTTTAAAAGTGCAAATGCCTGAGAGAAGGGAGGCAGGTCTTAGAACTGTGTTAGTGAAACAACTCCAAATTTGCAAATTAAAAACTGTTAGCAATTCTTCTTACAGATAAATATGTTCATCTCCTCCTTGAAATTAGCTGTGGAAATCATTGTGTGAACACCAGAAGTGTGGAATATGAGTCACCATCTGGTTGAGAGAATTGCCAGCATACATACCCTATATACCTAGGGATAAGATTTGGTTCTCTGAGGTGGTCTTCAATGCCCACAAGAATTATAGAGTACATTTTTAAAAACCTTTTCTTAAAATAAATAATTAATTCAAATAAACGTGGCATGTCACTGCAAAGTGAAATTCTGTCTGGCACCCAGGTTTACTGGTTGGTTCTGACAGGGGATGACATTAGGCAAGAAACTTTCTTTATTTCATAGTTCGGTTTGCATAGGTATGAAATAGGAAATAATAATGATCAATTTCCTTTATAAGCTATTTTGAAACCTCTTGGTAAGATTATTGGATAAAGGTATAAAGGAGAATAGCCGCCTTCATTGTGAAGTCCTTTTCCATTTCTGAAAAAAAAAATTCCTTTCTTTGCATTACTCAAGACACTAATGCTCTGGAAATATGTGCAAGAATATAATTCAATTCTTTTTTGTACTCATAAATCTGAGAAGATGATTTAGGGCAGCTCAGAGGCATTTTCGCTTTTCAGTCCACATTCCCTTAATGTAGGTTCTTCCTGAGTAATTTCCATACCGTGCAGCTTTTTAAACATACTGAGACTTTGCTTGCAGTTACCTAGATTTCCATCAGAATGTCTTGCCAATGATGCAGCTGTAGTACATCAAAATGTAAAAATAAGCACATAAACTTAAATTCCTCCACAAATCATGCTCCAAATAAACGTGATCCCGTGATTTTTGTGTGGAAAAAGAAACAAAAGTTAGGCCAATTCTCATGACAACATTGTAATTCATTAGCTTTTGATTAATGAAACTTAGGTTTCTTATCTTCAGTAGATCAGATAATGTTACAGTATTATGTAACGGTGTTTCTTCAGTAAAGCCCAGTTCATATAAATATACAAAGTTGGAACCAGTAGTTCAGTCAATCATTCTGGTAAATGGAGAATTAGCAATGCTAAAGTCAGGTTGCCTTCAGAATATCTCAAGTTTAGCTTACCATCCCATTCAGAATATTTGAAGTTTATTCCATTGGGGTATTATGTGATTGCTATGCATGCTTCCACTTTGGAAACTTAAAGAAGAATGGTCTTGTTCAAGTATAAGTACTCATTCTGTTCATGGTAGTTGTATTTTAAAGGAAAAGCAAGGTATATGTTATTGTTCTAAGCTTTAAGGCGAATCAGTCCTTCCATCCTTTTTTTTTTTTAAATTTGATAATTATTTGAGCTTTACTCTGTCTAGTTGTTTTGCTTTTATGTAGCTAGCAAATCAGCAAACCATTTCAGTTTGAGTTCGCATTTCTGATGCTACTTGATAAAAGAAAGCTACTTTTACAAAAATGTATTTAGTTAATTTACTCTGCATTAATATTGGTTGTAGGGAATTTCTATAATCGTAAATCTTCTTTAAATACCATTCAGACAGAAGTTACAAATGTAAATATTGCAGCTAGTTTTTTAAAGAAATTGCTAGAAGGGGTTTTTTTTTGCTTGTTTTGCTGAAATTTCCACTGTGCTAGAAGGTAGTTTATAGCTGTTCAGTATACATATGCGCATATTCAAATACGTGACTGACAGACTGCTAGTTGGTGTGCATGGGACTCAGAAATATGACCTTTCTCCTTTTTTTTTTCCTTACCTGAGAAAGTCTGGTGTTCTGTTATCTATAAAGGTCAATGTTGCTGAGTGGAAAAAGATATTAAACATCGATGTTTCTTGTCTACAACAAACAATGGGATGACTTTTGTCATGCGTCTCCAGGGCTGCTGTAGAAAGATCAAGGAAAATATGGCCTCATAGCAGCTGCCATTTTGTTGCAATATTTGTCTCTCCAAGGCTGAAGAAATACTTTTACATAGGACTAGAAGGGAAGTTGTGGCGTTTTTGTAATGTTTGTTCTTTGCTGACTGCAGCCTAAAATGTCTCAGAAACTTGGCAAGAATATCTTTTAAATCAGTTAGGCCTGGTTTCCTCCTGTCTCTTTTGAAAAGCTGTTTAATGATTTCTCTTTTCTGACAGCTGGAAGCCATTTTCTAATTTTCAGTTTGAATACATCCATGGCTGTCTTGAATCTATTGGTCTGGTTACAAATAGTGTATTTCAGTTCATTTTCTTTCATTTGATTTTAAACCCACTAACTAGTATAGAGAAACAACACTCTTCTGTCACCCCTTACTCTTCCGGTCTTCCCTGCTCCACTTGAGAATCTGTCTAAATTTAGTCGCCCTTCTCTGTGCTTGTGTGTATTTATTTTCATCTTTTGCATTCTATGTGTAATCTCATTTATGACCAAATAGCTAATGAAAACATTAATTACAACAAAGCCAATAGCTGAAAAATAGCTTTCCACTTGCCAAACAGGTTCTCCATAAACTCGTACTGTTTCCTGTTAATCAGTTACTCCATCATAAATACTTTGACTAATATTTATAGGGTGCTTTTTCAAGTGTTCTACTGAAGTGCAAGGATCTCATCTATGTCCCTTGTATTGATAAGGCATGAATTTACCTCTATTTTTATCAAGGAAGAATGTTACTATGAGAAGGTGACTGCTGATGTCTACTTTTATCTTTTACATCGCCCTGAGATGTGTTCCTTGAAAGGTCTTTCCTGTTTAATTGCCATTGTCTCTCTGTGGCTGTCACACTTCTCGAAGACAAAAAGTATGTTCTATCCAGTTGGAAATTTTTTTAATGCAATTCAAAATGACAGCTTCCCCCAGACTTGAAAAATCTTTAGTGAACAGAAATTTCAGTCAGAAAAATTACTATATGTTTCATCATACTTTTAAAAATTATTTAATAAGTGTTAGTCTTCCTAACCGCCTTCCTATTAATGTAGAGAATTGAGCAAGTTTGTATTACTCTTGTGTTTTGACACAGCTTTTCTTTAAACAAGCAGACAGCTGGTGAAGTTCTCTCCAACTTGAAAATTTTTAATGGGTGTTGTATTTTTTTTTATCTGTAGTATTGAAAAGCTTCCACCAGTCAAGGAAATATAAACCCTGAAGGATAATTGCCACTTACCCAAGCAATAACACTCTGCACATCTATGAAATAGTAATTCACTTCCTACGTGGACATGTATTAGACTTCATTGCATGCTTTGTTGGTAAAAAACTGCAACAGCAGACAATGATACATAGTGCAGATTTTCGCAAATACCCTTGGAGACAAATACCCTGGGGAGAAAGCAGTACTCCCCAAATGAAAATCTTGGACAAGTAACTAACCTGAATTTATAAAGGATAAGGCTACTGGATAATGTGAAAATACCACTGGGTAGTAATGTCATTCCCAGGTCTTTTAAACAGTGAGCACTGCAACCCGTGTGTACCAGAAGATGTCTCGCACATGTTTCTGCACCTCTTGGGTCCTTCCATAAGTGTTGTGTGCAAGCTGGGTAATAGTACAAGTGATACCCATTAGCAAAACATAATTAACTCTTCTCCAGACAGTACCAAGAAACTTCTTGTTCACTGTTAAATCTACTACAGAGAAGAATTTATGCCACTATACAAGAAATGGATTTTCATTATTTTTTGCTTCTTGACGTTGTAGGTTGCAAAGAATGGCATGCGCACAGATATTCTAGGGTAATATCTGCTGTTTTGTTGGGTGATTATGGCACCCAAAGGCTCTTGAGGGACTGTCTAGGGATTTGTCCCTTCCCACTTAGGTCTATGAATCACTAGGGTTTTGCTCTGGATTTAGGTCAGCTCTTAGTCTGAATGCATCACAGTGCTAGACCAGTAGTAGAAGTAATCTGGCATAGATATCTGCCAAGGTTATGTCCTTTAAAATAAAGATATTGAAACTAGTTAAAACTGCAAATACTTTGTTCACTGACAATAACAAATCTTTCTTCTAGAAGAGAGGTGAGTACCCATCAAAAAAACTTGTGATATGGTTTTTACTGTGTGTAACACTTGCCTACTTGCTTGGGAAGTAATTTAGATTATGATGTAAACTAGAGTTCTGTACAGATTAGGTTTGGATTTAATTATTAGCTACAGATAAAGAATTATTCCTTCTCAAGAACCATTTATAATGCACTTCTGGATGTTGTGTCTGATAGTTATAAGATTTACAATTTAAGGAATTACAGTTTAAGGAAATGTTTACAATACATTGGTATAGATACTAAAAATAAAGGTGCTTACTCAGATCAGTTCTGTCACCTTTTCTTTCCTAATGCCTGAATTATACCCTCTCATCTTAGCTGTTGTGAAGTCATATTTTGCAATAGTTTATCTTCTATGTCTAGTAAAATAAAAATAGTTCAGGAATTCTTCATTAAACATTAATTACATGCCACATGCATTATACATAAAAGAAGGTTTAATACAATGAGCATGAACAAGAAATGATAAAGAAGGGTAACACAAGCAGAAGAGTGCCAGGAGGAAAATCCAAAAGAAAACTAAAAGACAGGGGGAAAACCCAGGATGCATAGATGAAAACTTGGAATCAAGAAGTTTTTCTCATTTGCAACATCTATCCCAAAGCAGACAAAATTTCAAGTGTTAGAAAACTGTTAGGTGAAGTTATCCTCTACATATGGAACTCTCTACAGATTGAGAAGCAGCACACAGATACTGAGATGACTGAAGAAATAACAGACTGACAAGTTAAATTCCCAACTTTCATTAAAAAATTGTCTATAACATTATATTTATGTTAATTTTTTTAAATCTTAAAAGTGATTCTTCTCCTGACAGACAGAACTTACACAAACCTCTTTTTGACTCAGCATTTTCTAAAATCTACTGACAAAATGAGTACTTGATCTACTTGTCTCTTCTCAAAGTTTGTAGTCTTTCTGTTGCTTTAAAGAACGGAAAAGAAAGATGATTTTAATAATTTCAATCATATTTTTCTGAGAGTACCTTTAAAATAGTGAGATAAGTAATAGATGAAGTTTAGCAAGAGTGTATTTTCAAAGACAGCTATATTTAAAGTTTCCAAAACTTGACTGTCCTTATGTTTTGAATTTGTTTAATAGGGAAAGAGTGACAGGATTTGGTTTTGGCCCTTTTTATTCTTCTATTCCTGCCTGACAATCAAAATATTTAATTATGAAAACTTACGACATCGCATTTGACATATTTAATAGCAGAACATGAACTTAAGCTTTTATAGATTGTATTGGTAATACTATAACCACTGCTTGATTTTCATGAATTTTGCAGGAGAAATTGTAGGAATGTAATGATAATTTTGAGTCCTCTGTCAGATCTATTTCTATGTATTTAGTTACCATTCTTACTCTATCCTGGGGCAGTGGAGCTCAGCAGAAAACCTTTTGTTGACTTCAATGAATATTGAATGGGGTATTATATATGGAACAGACTATCTAGCTGTTTATTTTGCAGGATATAAGTATTTCTTGCAACATATAGATATATTTTTAAAGGTGTAGCAAGGCTCGTCATTCTTGGTCACAAGATGTTAACATAAGAATATTTCACTCAAAAGAGATAAAGAAAACAGTCCTAACACTGGAGAACAAATCAGTTCAGTTTCTCAAGTTGTGTCATTCAGTGGCAATTTGGGCAACAATATGAGCATTAACACACATAGAGGAGGCTACGTGATGAAAATTCAGAAATTGTTTCTGACCTGGAGCTAACTACAAAGATTAGGATGCAACTAATTAACATTTTACCATCAGCTCCTGGTCTTTATAGTCTGATGTTTCAATTTGTCTTATTAAAAACAACTGGGTGGCATTAAGACGTACAACCAGATAACCTTAGGTAGCCTAGCATCTGTGAAACTGTAGACCAAAACTACTGCTCTGTCCCTCCCACTAAATAACACGAGCAGACACTCCAGGTCTTA
>VYZM01015052.1:0-14077 GCA_013398915.1 Dromas ardeola | reverse complement strand
AGTCTGGAACTTCCCCAGTGCCTGCTGGTGACTCCTTCTTGGGAACTTGATATGGTTTCATATATATATATTGTATCAGTTTCATTATTTCCTTTTTATTTTATTATTAATATTTCATTAAAGTAGTTTGGTTCTTTCTAAACTCATAAAGCTCTTTATCTCTCTTCTTCCTCTCTTTGGAGCGAGAGGTGCGGAGAGCATTTGTCATCTTGTCATTGGCCAACCCAACCCAAACTGTGACAAACATCAAGGATGCAGACTAGAGGTGTAAAGTGTGACAGCTCATATGGCCTAGGCACGCCAATTTTTTTTTTTTATGCTGTCTGAAAAGGGGCAGTAGCTGTTTGCCAGCTCACAGAATTGACAGGGAGCAGTCAGCACATATGCATCTCCTGGTTGTAGCCATCAAGTAGTGTTTGTGCTCTTTTGCTGGCGAGACTAATTTATGGAAAGTCTGCACAGAGAGGTAATAGAAAGAGCACCGTACTGTCCAGCACTGATAAGGTGAAGGTTTTAGTGGACCCCCAAATCACTTGAACCGAGACCCTTCATCAGGTCATAGAGCATCAAAAAGAGGGGAATTGCCAAATATGGAAATCTTATATCTCTTGTGACCCTGCCTTTCTGTCTGTTTCCATGGCATCTTCTTCCATAAGGGAACTTAACCAGCTTTACAAGACCGTAGTGTGAGTTCAAGGGACCATCTCTTAAAACTTTATGCTGCCACTGGAGCTAGGTGATTCATAAGGCATTGTACCCTGCTGGCAGTCTGGAGACTCATGGGTGTTAAAGACGGAACCCACCTTCCCTTCTTAGGAATCAGAAGGGCAGTCAGAGAAGATCTAGATCCTACCTACTCAAGTGTCAAGTTATGAAGAGCTCTACCAGCTCATACTAATTTCATTTTTCTGTCTCCTATGCCCTATTAATACTGGATAGGAACAGAGTATGATTATACTCCAGATTCCTGTATCGTAACCTTTATTTCCAGTATAAATTTGATTTTGCAATTATGCCTACATTTTGGTTGTAATACCCAAGTTTTGAAACCTAAAATCAGCTTATTTTTGCTCTATGCTGCTTGATTTGTTAGTGAACTACAGTTGTTGCATGCTTGAATTAACTAATAGAAAAAAATGTTTTAGTACAGTTAGTCTCACCAGTACCACCTGCCAGTGCCTCTCCTGCAGCTCAAATCAGATATGCTAAGTGGGCAAGCAAGAGATTTCTCACTGCGTGCATAAACCTACAACAGTGCATTCCTAATAAAACTGCTGGCCAGTGTCATGTGGCATGAATGGCAGATAAATTGGTAGTGGTTTACAAGCCTATTGTGTGCTGTTTTCTGAAAACTGGTTGTAAAGTAGCAACGTTCTGCTTTGGAATTCTGTGTTATGGACCCTGTACATCTGCAGAGGTTTCTGTTCTGCACAGGAAGCAAACAGGCAGGCAAACAGTCTCTGGAACGCTGGTGCTGGGTCATCAGCTGCTCATCTGAGTGAGGAAATAAAAAGACAGTATGCTTTAAAGTGAAAAGAAATTGCTTTTGACAATCCACTGTTGTGGAACAGCAAAAATCTGTCATTCATATGACTCCTTTAAACTGACCCAAAAAGCTAGTTAAATGCTCAAATGAGCCTTGAGTGTTATATTGCTGGTCTTGGGACAGATTTTTGCTTTTGCTACATACTCTTGAAGTACAAGACAAATAGATGGAAGCAGTGTCTACACTTCTTGAAACCTTGTATTAAAGGTCCTTCCATTATAAAACATCCCATTTCAACATGCTTCAGCATTACAGATGGCCCATCATTTTTTAAAAGATCATTTGAACTAGTCATTGTCCTTTTTTCACTCAGAAATGGCAATAATTTTCTATTGTTTCCCTGTGATTGTGAATACTGAGATAGATATTGGTATCTTTTAATTCTGTTCTATTTTGAAGTATTCTATTTTAAAATTTGAACTACTAGAAACAAATGCTTTTTCAGGATATTAAACTCACTAACAAAAACCAGGAAGATGAGATTGCTTACAGTGTGTTTATTGGCATAGCCATTAGATGACTGTGGTACTCTGGAGAAGGTAAGAGGAGGATTCACCTGCATTAATTGTTGTTCAATTTGCCTTTACTTCACACTACCAAGCAACATATAAAGTGTTAGAAATACATTTTAGTGATACATTTAACTGAAATTCAACTTTTTTTTGACAGTAAAAAAAGGAGGGAGACATGACCTTAATTTGAAAATGGACTGTGACAGAATTCATGTTGCTACCTGATCAGTCTTACTTATTCCTGCCTACTTTATACTTACCTCTTCACTTTGTCATTCACATATGGTAAACAGAAACTGCACAATTTGGGGTGTTATAAACCAATTCTATTTCATTTTATTTTGCCACTTTTCCAATGGAAAACCATCTGCCCGTCTACTGTAATACAGTTTGCAGCAGCATAATTCCCTGGTGCAAGAATGAGTAGGCAGCTGCTAATACCTGTGCTGTTCTTAAACTGCCATGGGTACACTCAGAGAAGAAAATTTATCTTCCAAATCATTCTGCATATTTCTTTTCCCACCTCTTTAACAGTTCACTGCTTCACATCTAGCCAACGTCTCTGCAGAAAGCTTTTGAAAGCATTTTACATTGTGACGTGCTTGAAACCTTGGAATGTCCTGGACTGTAGCTTTGTCAGATTGGAAACTGAAAATGCCATCATGCTGTTAAAGTATTTCATTGTATTTGAGTTGTTACAGCTTTTGAATGAAAGTCACAGTGCTACCTGTAAAGGTATGTATCTATCTTGTGAGAGATGACAGGTCTTATTGTCATTGTCTGATTCTGCTGCTTTTAACTCGCTTATGTTAGCTGCAGATCATAAGCATATGACAAACAAACAAAAAAGGAAAAATAAAATAATACCATGAGGTGCATTTCAGGTATCCCTGAAATGATATCTCTGAAGCATAGCAAAACCATTCAGAATACTCACATTATTTTTCTTGCTCCCATAACTGAGTGCTCATGACTGTAAAGGTCAAAGGATTTGCAAAACTCAAAGGTAAAAATCCTGTACTCAGTTGCAGGACTTTGCCATGTTGATAATCTTATGACTTAGTGAATTTACAACGTTGTTGAAGTGATTTTAATTTTTTCTCTCAATAAAGCGCTGGTACTAAATTCTTATGTTAGAGAATTAGGTTTGTTCAACTGCTTGGGATAAAAAGACACATTTTTTCCTTTAGGACTGTGTATGTCTCACTCTGCTGAATGATTGTGATTTAAAACCCCCAATAAGTTTATTTTCAGTAAATAACATCAGACCCCTTGCAGATACTGATTCCTTAATTAAAAATGTTTTATCTTTCACTTAAGTCTTATGCTTTTTTATACATGCCAAGTAAAATGAGCAACAATTCAACTTATCATTTTGTATTTTTTTATATCTTTATGTCAAAACCGATATCCACAAGTGTATCCTGAAAGAGTTTGTGAAACTGGCATGTCTAACTAATGGGGACAGTATAGAATTGCACCTGAAATGATCAAACAACTTTGGAAACAGCCTCAGGCAAAGTGTATTGCAGTCACCTAATACTGGAGGAATGTGTACACAGGAGGATATAAGGTGCTATGTACCAGTATTTTTTGACATCTTTGAAGAGAAACGTGGCAGGAAATGTTCTATACCAGGAAAATAAATGGTATGCCCACACTGATTCAGACTAACAGTGAAAGTACATGAGACATGAATGTAGTGATAGTTCCCTTTTATCATCTCCCAACTTCCACCAGGTTGTGAATCTGGTACTTCATGACTTGTATGTCATCTCTTTGTATTTAATAGGCGAAAATAGAACTTTTTTTTTTGCCATTAATTTTCTTGTTTTCTGAATCCATGTGCATTTTTGACATCATCTACATGTGTTGTACTGTCTAGTTATGTGTTGAATGACGCAGTACACCTTTTATTTTCAACTTGTCTCCTGTTAGTTTGTCTTGATGCCCTCTTTTTCTCATACTATAATAGACAAACAGCAATCATCCCCTCTTCAGGTTATTGTCCTGCCCCTGATGATTTTATAAACAATTATTGCAATTCCTTTGTCACCTTTTTACTTGATAGGAGCCCTTGTTCATTTAGTAGCTGTTCAAAGAAAGACATTATGTACCTTTGTTGGTCCTTGTTGCCCTTTTCTGTACCTGTTTTTTTTCCTACTGTAACTCTTCAGGATGAGAAGTTTTAAACTTTCATTGAAATATTTTGGTTTGGTTTCTTTCCTTACCAATAATTCTCAATATTCAATACATTTTTGAGTGTTTTTCACTGTAAGTGTAAGATAGAAATGTGATAGTTTGAACTTTACAAGGTGGATGAACAAGAAGATAATTTATGATCGTGTGCACCTTATTTGATGTGTGTTAGTCACAGTCTTGATATGTTATCCAGGATTTATATTATGTTGGGTAGGAATTAATATGAGACATTTACAAGAAGCATATAAAGAGAGCTTTTGAGTAAGCGCAAACAGCAGATATGAATATTTATGCTACATTCTAGTGTTTCCTCACTGGGATGTATCAGTTTGCTAAATGCTTGTGGTTGGTCAGTGCATAGTTTTTGCCGCTTACTTTTCCAGGCAGGAATAGCACACAGCTAGATTGAAATAGATATTCATACTAGTGAATAACTGCAGATGCTAAGATACACGCAAAAAACGAGACTGTTTTAAGAGCTGTAAAATAAAATGGGCCAAATTACTCTGATGGAGACAATGTTTTTGATGCTAAGCCCGAGGGCTAGGATAATGGTCAGGAATAAATATTTTTATAGAAGCTTGACTACAAACACTATTAAATTTGGGAAAATTGTTGTTAAGTACACCAATTTCTTATGGGTTTGGGGTTTTTGGGGATATCTATATATCGACAAACCTTTTCTTAAAGCTGGGGTTTTGGATTTGTTGCATTGTTGTTGTTGTTTGTTTTTTTTTTTCCCCAGAAGAATTTATCCTCAAGCACAGGGGTGGTTTGGGCTCTCTGGGACATTTGCATTTCAACCTCAGCCTGAGTCAGAGCATCTGTCATTTTGCAAAGAGAAACACCTCTCTTGGAAACTCTCATAGCTCAGGAGGAGACTAGTGTTGAAAGGGAGGATTTTACATGTTGATTTTTTTTTTTTTGATCGATGGTGCTTTTTCAATACCCAAAACTTGGCTCAAAAATGAAGAAAACTTATTTTATATTTATTTTCTCCCCACCTTTGTATCAGCTTCAAAATGGCCTTATTGTTGATGCTGGTATCCAGTCCAGACAAACTGAAAATAAAATGAAAGCTCCCTTTACAGGAGGCAACACAACTTTTATTACAGTACCATTAACAATTTAGGAAAAGATAGGTCAAAATCAAAGCCAAACATACAGTTTGCTGTTGTGTCTTCTCCTGAGCATGCTAGACAGAAGAAGGCAGTGTGAGGCTGATAAGCACAGCAAAATGAAGCTCTTACATATGCTATTGTTGGAGTGTGAAACAAAAGGATCACATATTTTTCCTCCTACTCATCTGTTAGCTGTCTCATGGAACCAGCAATGTTGGAGTTGGGTATAGAGTTCAGTACTTTAAAAAAACTCATTAGATTACAAAATTCCTTAGTGGTTTCCGTGAAATATATTTTTGCCTCTCTATTTCTGAAGTATAAGATGCATGTGGACAGACTTTGTCTTATTCCTTTCTACACCTGGCTTCTGCTCAGCTGTCAATTTTTGTTGTCATTCTACACTCCCACAATTATTTTTTATATATATGATACAGATTATATGTATTTGTATACATAGATATTTGAAGTTCAACACCATTAACTCTGCAATATTTGTCTAAACTATTAAGATTCAGAAATCCTAGCCTACAAAATGTATTAGTTTCCTAGGGAATGTTTACAACTCATGTTCAAATCAGTTCTTCCTTTAAAGTCATCACAGTAAAGTAACAAGATTTGAATATTTCAAAAATAGGACAACTCACTTTAGATTAACGTGCCCTTCAGTTGGTCTTAACATCACCCATATTTATTTATTTTTTTTAATGAACCTGAAATTGAAAATTGCAAGTACTAGAAGACATACAGGCAGATTGGAAGGATTTGCATTCATAATATTTCATTATTTCTAAGACAGAGATGTATTCACTCATGTAAAGTAACTATTTCTAAGTATGAACTGAATGCTACAATTTTTAAAACTGTACTATGTCCTTGAAAACTTTCTGTAAGTGAATTGATTGACCGCAATTAACAATATAAGTTTCAGAAACAGTATGTGTTTGTTTTTTTTTTTTTAAAGTATCTGTATCTAGTTCATTTGGAAAAAAACATTCAAACTACCAAGGAACTATTTTAACCTTATCCTGTTTTAAAAGAAGTTTTTAGATCTCTAGCTTTTCAGAGTAATCTGATTTTAGTACGCAGTGGTGAAGATTGCAAGGATCCATTTTGGCATGAAAATCAGATGTAAAAATTTGTTATCATTTGCCAGGCTTGACAAAATTGTCTTTTTTGCTTTTGAGCTCAGTTGTTCTCCACTGATTCTGTGGCAGCTCTTGCAGAAGTGAAGGCTGCTTCAAACTCCATAAAGGTAAACCACTTCAAATGAAAGAGGCAGACCACGAACATCATGAAGAATGGTGCATTAAAGGAAATGCACTGTTAGGTTAAGAGTACTCAATGTCAGCATTTTCCCATACATAAATATCTTCAATTTGGAATCTTCTTAAAAAGGAAAAAAAGTGTGCTAAAAGTAGTCAGTGTTGGATTGAGTAGATTATCCTGTTGGATGATCATACAGATGACACCAAAACACCTATACATGCAAGTGAATAAGAAATTCTGTCTTCTATAAAGTGAAAACTCTGCAGTATAGGAGAAAGCCTTGAAAGATCTAGCTCAGAGACTAGGATCTTTTAGCTGATAGAGCATGAAATTATCGTAGTGTGATGGAAAAATGATTGTTCTCTGTTTTCTGAGGTAAAGTCCTTAACTTTCAATTTATTTTTTTTACTCCTAAACTGAGATACCCTAAATAATAAAAACTTCAACTTAAAATTATGTGTTTACTTCATATTAGCGTATTCCCAGTTGCAACATTTCTGAAGGCGGCATTAGAGATTTTAATGTTAAACATTTTCTACGTAATTAATGTGCATGCACACACACGTAAATTCATAAATTCATTCCCCTTATCGTGGCCTCAGTTTTTTCTTTAATAAAGTATTAAGGTTTTTGGCATAGTTAATTGGAGGGAAGAGTAATAATTTGAATTCTGATGGATATCAGCCTGTAAAGAGTTTGAATGGATTAAATATTATATTTGTATTGTAGTGTTACAAAATACCTAGTGAGAAAATAAACTACTGGAAGAATTAAGTGTTCTGCATAGACTGAAAAATATTCGGTTTGCTAATGTTTTCCACAGAGCTATACTTGTAGCAATTTTTAGGACTGAAAAATGAATGCAGCTGTCCTTCCATCCTCTTATTTGCAATAAGGAGAAATTAAATAATGAAAAAAAGAAAATAATATTGCAGAGGGAAGAAAGAGGGAGATAAGTTAAGACTGTATCTTGGATGCTTTTTATAGATTTACTTTTCTTAGGTATCATGTATTTTGACAAGTTAAAAGATTTTATAGCATTTCTTGCCACCTTTGTTAGACCAGCACTCTTATGATGGTCACTTTGATTTTGACACTAAAAGGCTGTTATTATGATGATGAGAGGTTACTGAGACAATGGAAATAATGTTTGTGTGTAGAAGAGACAAAGTCTATTTGACAATGAGGAATGAAAACTTCTATTATCTGTTTTTCTAATTGCTTTGCTTAGACTTCCTTTTTTCAGGAGATGAGTGAGGGCAGGATACCATTAGCCTCTTTTTAAACCAGGAATTCTCAGAGAATTCATAATATTAGTGCTTATAATTCTAATCAAGTAAACCAAACTGGAGAATTTCATATGGATAGGACATTCTTAAATTTATCATCTTTTGAGTGATATCCATTAGGCATGTCTGTATGGCTCACTGTCTGTATTCTTATTTAAGACCAGATTATTCCATCCTTAGTGTCAGTGATTCCACCCCGGTTTGTTGCTTTTACTTAAATATGTCCTGTCTGTTGATCTGAAAGATTTTTGATAGGAATAGAGAGATAATCCGTTTGATAATTTGCAAACTGCATGGGTCACAGAAATTCCTTCCAGGAATCCCTTCAGTGCTGGTCACATCCATGGCAGTACCTAAAGAATAGCAGAGCAGACTGAATAGGAAAATTGCTTAGTCTGACCTATAGACAAATTCTTTTTCCTGGAATTTGGTAGCCCTCAATGAGCAACATCAGAACACAGTTGTCTAAGACGAATAGGAAATTTTAATGAGAGAATGCAATTATCCAGTTAGAGTCTGGCTACCAAACCATTTAATGAAAAGTGCCTCACAAACCTCAGTGGCCTCACAGATTTGAGATACCCAGTTACACTTAGTACAGAAGATAAAGAGCAACAGTATGCTGCTTTCTTCTTCTGCCTTTATAAGAAGATAAGTACAGACTGAGAGCAGAAGGTTTTTCACTAAGTCACCATGAGGAACAAAGAAATAAACCAAAAGCATAGGACAGAAGGAAAGTTTTAAACCAAGAGGGTCTTCCTCACAGTCCTTTTTTATCTAGACAAGAAGAGGTTTTCTAGACATAGGATTTCTGAGGAAATGGACTATTGCATGAAATGACCTGGCTATCTATTCATGTTCCATCACCTGTTTTAAATGGAACAAGAAGTTTTTATCGTCTTTATCAAAACAGTCTCCTAGGTTTAGCTTTTGGACTATGATAAATTGAGCAGCACAGCCTAATTCCAGAGAGTTTTTTTGGAGAGAAGCAGTACAGCCACTGCAATCCTTTCAACAAGATGCATTCTTCCTCCAAATATAGCTGGGGCTACACCTCAGTGCTTTTTCTTTGCCTCTAGAAGATACGGAAAGGGTCTGAAAGGTTTTTCTGTAGTTCCCTTTTTAACAAGTCTATACAGTATCTAAGCGTGATCAGCCTATGCAAATTTATCAGGGTAATGACATTTTGTTTCTTGCAAAATGCACACAAGAAAAACCTTACAAAATATGAATAGGTTTTTAGTATTCACTGCCCCTCTGCTAAATGCAGTCTTTTTACATTGCAATAAGAGGATCTTTTTTCCCCACCATCCCATTTCATTTGCCTCTCTAGTTCTTTTCTTAATATGACATCATATTTCTTCCAGTTTCTGTAGTCTCATTAGTACTACTAATTTCTGAGATTTACTGCCCTCTTCATCTTTGCTGCATTAGACAATTTAGAAGTTTCAACGTATTAACCATTGCTGCTAGCTGTACCTAATTCACAAGAATCAAACTACTTTCTGTTATTTTTTGTCACGTTCCTTCTCTGTTCTGTCTTGACAGATAGAGAACTTTTCATAGTTAGTGTTCTAACTTGTCACTGCTGAATACTTTCTTACTCTTAATGTACTCTTCTACTGGAGATGACGAGTTGGCATGTGATTTGCATGAACTGCTTTCAAGATCTGCTTCTAAACATGACAGTCTCCTGAGCTGCTGTCACAGGTAGAGTATTAATACCTCTTCCCATTAAAGGTACAAACTGTGGAGGAAGCACAGAGAGGAGTGATGGGTCCGACTCTAGTGGTGAAGCTGCTGCCCTTACACTTCAACAACGCTGAATGCTTTGGCAAAGCTATCGCCATGATTGGATTCATAGAAAGTAAATGTTCAAAACAGCCAAATAATCTTTTTTTCCAAAATGTGCTGTAATATCAGAGAATAATGAAATAGAAAACAGACTTGCTAGAAGGGATAAGTATCAAGTATGCTGTGTCAAGAATGGCAGATAGGGATTTTTTTTTACCTAATTAGGAGATAGCCTAAAGCTTTTGTCACAATATATCCCTTCAATGAAGAAGGAGGGTCCCAACAGCTTTGGTGGGAAGAAGATGGTTTAAAATGTTTGTACTCAGAAACCACCTTCACTGCCTTTTGCTTCTGTCAGTGTGGTGATGACTAACTCAAGCCTACATTTTGTTTCATTCTGGTTCACGGAGCATAGATACGCACATGATTTTTGCTGCCAGCAAGTTTGGGTTAAGCAGGTAACTGCCATACTGTGTTCATCACAAGATACTGTTCCTTGTGTTCTGCTTTAACCATTCAGTTACTGTGATCTTATCAAATCTTAATCCAAGTTTTGAAAGAATATAAAATAAAAAGTATTTATTTTTTCATAGTACTACTATGTCTGTCTTGTGGCAATCCTTTCATATGTAGATTCTACAATATGTTTCCATTCCCTAAGGCATTTTTCTCAAGCCTCTCTTAAAAATAAAGAACTCGTTCTGTCTTCCTCTTCTTTGAAATGCACAAAATTTTCTCAATTTTCATTGAGTAATGAACTGTTAGGAGTCGCTGAATCTGGCAGGCTGGACGACCCATCTGGATCCCCTCCACCCTAGCCTGACAGCTGGAAGACCGCTGCCTGTCTGTGCCATCACATCTAGGCAGCAGTGAAGCTGACCGTGGGTAAGCCCCCGCACAGCGGCTGGCCCAGCAACAGACCCCCAAACCTGGGTCTCCCCCGGATGCCTGACCCTGGAAACCATGAACCCTTGCGGTTTGTGGTGCCGATCCCCTTGCAGGTGCCTAGATCTCTTAACTTAAAGTCCTGCTCATCGGGACTGAAGTCAGCTAGTGTTTGCACAGAGGCATGCAGAATAAAGGCTTCAACCCTGTGTGGTAGCTAGAAATAGGATTTAATAAGAGTAGAGGACAGACTGCAGTGGTCAAATGTAAGGATCAGTTAAGCAGACCTACAGACAAGCTGCCTGTTTACACCCAGCAACTTTTATCTCCTTTCCCCTATATTTGCCCACATTTGTTCCTTTCTGATTGTCATGGGCAAAACAGCATTAATGAGGGATTTTTACTTAATATGTTTTAATTCCAATTACTTAATATAATTCAATTCCAATTAATTAAGTTCCCAATTAAACATGGGGGGAAAAAACCCAAATAACAACCCCCCCCCAAAGCATTAAAAAAACACTTAAGGGAACCCCTTTCTTTCCCCTTCTCCAGGCTGAAGTTCAGAGTAACAGCTCCTCTACGCCTTTCCAAGTCTCATGTCCCCTTGTTTTCATCACACATCACACTCAGTCCCTCCTAGTCCCTTCGGCGAGGTGATGGGCAGTGCAGGGGATCAGAGCATAATGGTTTCTTCCTGCCACTTCTTGCTTCTTACTCATTTCCCGCAGCTCAAGGATGGGTTTCTCCACTCCGTTGTCTCTTTGGGGTACTACCAACCTTGCTGCCCTCTGACATGCAAATCATGTGGTGTAAGGATAGATAAGGTGGTCAGGATGGCTTTTTATTCCTAAAATATTGTGGACTCATTATGAAATTTCATTTGTATCATACTTCATTTAATATATAGATAAAAATGATGATCCGTGTAATTAATTTTCTTGCTTTGTAACTTACATAAATGAGAAATTTATTGTTTGGTTATTCAAGAAACATATACTTAAATGCACAATATCTGGCAGGTAAGACAGGGAATGTTCCAAACCTTCTTTCTCTCAGTACATGAGTATAAGATTTATAGAAAGATTGTGGGATGGGACTTCTGAGGGGCAGATACCTTGGATTCTAAGTGATAGCACCAGAAAAATTAAGTTATAGAGCAGAACCACAGTAAAGGAGCATAAAGCAGACAAAGCAGAATTTCATACAGAAAAGACAGCAGACAAAGAAATTGTAAAATCATATAAATGCCAAATTATGCATACAAACAATCCGCTACTGGCAGCTCTACTAAACAGAGGAAGCAGTAAGCCTGATGATAATTTCTGTTGCAGATGAATTCAGCTAGAATTTCCTACCTTGTTCTCTACACTAAATAATATATTTTGAAAAACTGTATTTTCTTTAGTAAGATCCTATTACTGACTTTTCAACTCTTCACTGGCCAGAACAGCCAGAGAACGACTACATACAGAGATGAGTACTAATCCGGAAAAGGAGCAAATTTGCCCTTTCCTGTCATTGTTTTTTCTTTCTATACAAGATGTGTTTTGTTGACAATGACTGTCTTTAAATTTGTTTCTACAGTTTGCTGTTTGTACCTCATATTCCTCTCGGGACAGGTACTGACATAAACATTCAATGTTTCTCTTTGCTATAATTATCACAAACATCCTGATAGAAGAGCTACTCTCACTTTCTTGGGATTGACTTCTCTGGGTACTGTTCTTGTTGAAAGATTTCTTTTTGTTTTGAAATGATGTAGGTTTTAGTTCTTCTGGGGACTAGCTAAGCTGCATCCTGCTTTTGGTTTTATGAACATATTTTCACAGTGTTGTTGTTAATTTGTAGTTTGATGTACTTAAATGATGACTGTTCATTACATACAGCAATTACCTTTTGAAAACAAAAAATGTGGCTCTTATGTACTCTTTTCTGTTTTTTGTTTGAAATAATTGTGTCTCTCTGCTGGGCCCATCAGTCTCCACTTCTAAAATCTATTCTAATCCTTCCTCTTTTCATGATGTCTAAATTATTTTGATATTTTTATCAGCATGCTAATGTGGATCATTGATGCCAGTTTGGAAAATGATGAAAAAGGCATCACTTGAGTAAACTGGATTACAGACCAAAGCTAAAAGTTTGATTTAAATGTTACAGAGTTCAGTACGTTATTCGAACAGGAGCTTCTGTATTAGCATTACCAATTATATTTAAGTGCAGGAAATGGATAGTATTTTTCTTATTGGGAAGTGCTAAGGAAGATAGGGTAGTTCTCCACCTAGTTAGTTACCTAGCAGGCATTATTTCCATTGCTCCCCCCAAATCCCCAATCAGATTTGCAACTCAAAATGTTCCTTTATTTTTGTGTTACTGATGTTTGCAGGTATAGCTCTATTATGGTGACACCTGTGCAATTAGTTTTCATAGGGCGTTCTAGACCCATTAAGCATCTTGACATCCACTGCCTGGACACATTTTCACCTTTAAAAAAGAATTGCACTTATAGACAGGAAGCAGAGTGTACAGGATGAAATAACATCACATACTAGACCAACTAAAAAACATTTCAATTTTCAGGTTCAGACATGTGCCATCAGGGTTCTCAGACAATCACAACAATGTGTAAGACTGGACATAAAAATACCATCCCATGCACACACAGACTAATGCATACGTAATTAAAATACCATTCCAGCCATATGGAGAGAAAGGCATGTAGGAGATATCACATGGGATTGGTCTGCTCTTCTATAAATTTAATCAGATAATTTGTCTACTCTAAATGAGAATTGATGCAAAATACATGGACAGAAGATTTGCTTGGTTTAGTCTTTAGATAGCATGACTGTGTGACTCATGGTTTCCCTACCTGTTGTCTTTCTCTGGATCTTTAATAAAGAAGCATGCAAGCCCTAAGATCCATTCAGACGCAAAACAAGGGAAGATCTGATTTCTCACTTGGACAGTCCAGAGCTGATGTACTTCTGTTTGTTTCCAACAGTTTTTTTTCTGGTTTTGAGAGCAGGGAGAGATCAACCTGCTTTGAATAGCTGCTCTTGCGAGACATTAAAAGAAAGGAAAAAACCCAGCTGTATTAGGGAAGAGGTTCTCAGAGAGAGATAAATTACTGCATTAGTGGAGCAGATATAAGGACAGGGCAATATTCAGTAAAGGCATTTTGAGGGCAATCAGTCACAGGAATATTAGGGATGCCTGAAACCACTGTGAATTCTGTTATCAAGGTCAGAACAGTGCCTTTTCATTTTATAAAGCATGTATCTTAGTAATAAGACAGCATTAAAATTTCTGTTTTGAGATGGTACCTGTTCTGAAGAAATGAGTTAATTTCTCCAAGTCTGATGTGTAAAGCCTGACAAGAAGCTGTTTAAATGTGAATTCCAGGGAGATACAGATTCCCTAGTGGTAAAAACACGTTGTATAATCATAGAATCATAGGGT
>VYZM01015050.1:0-20640 GCA_013398915.1 Dromas ardeola | reverse complement strand
CTGAGGCCAAACCACGACAACACACTGCTCAGTTCTTCTGCTGAAGGTGTTGCCTACCAAACATGCCACAGGTTTTCACTAGCCCCGCACAGCGGGCCAAGGAGATAATTACACCTCCCCTTTCCAGCAGCCTGGCTTTTTCGCTTCCCAGGCTGTAAGTCCACAGTTTATCACACAATGACCTTCCAAATGTAAAGGGAAACAGGCAGCTCTCGTAACGCCAGAGAGTTTCCTCGAGACAGTAACAGAGAGACCTGCTGGTGATCTTAAATGCCATGAGTTCAATGAACTGCACAATTCAGGAAATAGCTCCACTAAAATGGGTGGTTTTCCACTCCTAATGCTGACCATCCCAGAAAAGAAAATGTTAGAGGTCCTGTCTCAGCAGTTTTGTAACAAAACTGCTTGGTTTGACAACCTCTGGCCTTCCAAAAAGCTTCAAAAATGTCCCTCCCATCTTTCCTCTCCAATAATAAATCAGGCAATAATAAGTGGGGCATATTTGCTCTCCAGAATCTTTTAAACCACAGCACTAACTCAAAACAAGGCTGAGTTAAGGAAATAATATTCCCAGAATGAAGCGAGTCTCATTTTAAAAAGAAGTAACCATAGTTAGAATTCCCTTTCTTACTGTAGCGCAGGTCTAGCCCACTATGGGGGACTAAAATAATAATAGATACTTACATCATTTCTCAAGAAGCCTTAATAACTCCTTTGTTTGCAGCAGCTCTTTGAAAATCATGCAGCATAAGAGAGAATAATAATGAATCTTTGCTTTGAAATAGCACTTTTTACCAGCACCACTCAAAGCATTTATGAAATAACTAGCATCAGTACCATTCAGATGAGTAACTAACACACAAAAGGCATTTCTAGCCTGAGAACATGGGTCGCACTCAAGGCCATAATCAATAGGCCACACTGTTCCGAAAATAAATTATTTCAGGTCTTTTCTTTGTCATGACATTCTTTCAGTCACGGCTGACAATTTTTCAAGCTATTGAGCTCCTTCTTGGGTACGTGGAACTGGTGGAAATTTCAGATGCATGCTAAAATAGTATCTGTTAATATGAGAGTCAAACTCAAGTAGAGGAACAATGAATAGTAGACGGACATTAGAATTGTAAAGGAGGGAGATGAAAGTGAGGTAATTTTTTCTCCAGAAGAGCCTCAGATCCGGGCACAGTTCATCTCAGCTGATCCCACACGATGGGAGAAAAATTGTATCGTAAAGGATTCATATATATGCATAGGTTAACACATGGTACTGTTCACCTAATAAAAGAAATCTATGAGGAGAGAGTGTTTCAGATACCTCTTACTCCATATTTATTTCTAAGTGTCAGGAACAGAGGTTTGGTGCTGCATTCAGCTGGAGCTGAGTTCATAAAGCTGTTAATGCATGGTCTCATGGCGCTAAGAGTATGACCCCAAGCTTTTTTCACTACACATTTTTCTGAATAATCTCTTACTTCCCTTTCCATAGCTGGTCCCAACTTTTACATTGAATTTGTTATTTCAGTTTGGGGCCATCTCCCTGTTATTGTAGATATAGGAGCACAAGAATCTGCGATTTGCAGTGGGGAGATGACAAACCCGTGTTTTCCCCTCAGAGTTACCATGCAAATATACTCGTCCACCATCTGTCTGCCCCCAGCCAGCAAGTACTTCAAGCCTGATGGTAGCACCTCTTCCCACTAGTCTATTTAAGCTGAGTGCCTGCAGAGGAAGAGTTTTAATCATTTCTGAAGGTATTGATTCATGTAAGTGCCACCTGCCTGAATGAAGTGTTTCCAGACACTCCCATCCTGTCTCACATTCCACTACAAGAAAAAACCCATAACCTTTAAAAAGTCTTTCTCCTCTTCTGCCACATCCTTTTTTTCCTTTGAGGAGACACAAAGGCTTCCTGTCTTTGAGGATTTGTTGTGCGAGCATAGATGTTTACAAACCATGTTTCTCAGGTTTGACTTGTGCCCACCTGAGAACTTCAGCATCCTGACCACCAGCGGGTAGCATCAGCCAGCACGCTGACCCTGGGACCGTCACCCTCCCCTTCTTCCTCTGCTCCCAGCCTACTGACTCGCCGCTTTCCTCTACAAAGGCATTAGAAGAAGAGATTTGCACAGATTTAGGGAGATTTTTGCCACCCTACATTTAGCCCAGAACCCAGTCCCAAATAAGCCCCGTATCAGCTTCAGCACTTGCAGCAATTCAAGTTCTCCCTATTCATTTATAAAACTTCCAACATATTTTATCAGTCTAAAAATGTATTGTCTTTCCAAAGGCAATGAAAATCCATGAAGAACCTCCCGAATTATTCACCACAGCATGCAAAGAGGATCCACACATTCCCTTTGACCAGCAAAGAGTTTTCAGCATTGCTGTAAGACAGACCAAGTAGCAGTTTTCATAAAATTAATTGGTATTCAACCTGATGGAAAACCATGTTGATAAATCTGTGCTCTAGAATAGCAGAATCACTTAGGAGTAAAATTCAGAACTAGTTTTAAATCAAAAAAAGCTAATCAGGTAACTTTAAATCTACAGAAAGTTAGAGAGAGGGTTGGAAAAATGTTAATCCTGTATTCCAGTGTGGTACAGCTTTCCTTATGCTCTCTATGAATTTCCAGTAATACTGTGTACAGTAAAGGTTTTAACAACCATTCATAAGTGACGAAATATTTAAAATCAAAAAACTACGTATCAGAAGTCTAAAATCCTTCCTGTTCTCTGGTCATAATAATGGTTCCACTACATCATCATTTCCTAGATATATTTTTATTTTATTAAGGAACATGGCACTTTCTCTGTAACATAGATACTGAAATGAAGGGAAAGAACAGTTCTGCTATTTATGGACCTAATCCTTACATGAGCAACACAAAGTGCATGAAACAACTACTCCCATAAGAACCACCACTATGACTATGAATAGGAAAGTCTTCTACTGAAACAAGGATCTACATTTTGGAGGAGCTGCTAATACCAATAAGGTCACTGATTTTCAGCCTCAGAAAGCAGGGGATAAAGTGCAGATTATTTCCTGAATGTTCCCTAGTGTTTGGCTGAAGAGGAAAGTGATGGCATGGAAGAAACTGGCCCACGTTCCAGATATGAGGTGAGCACCACAGTGTAATTGCTAATGAATCAAACAAAAATCTGTGAGAAATGGAGAAATTGCTATATAGTTAAGGATTCTGGCTGAGAAGGTAGCTGCCATCTTAACATACGGTTTTTGACAACTGAAAATCAAGAAAAATCAAAACAGTCTGCACATCTTCTAAAAGAAAAGAACCATTGGCAATAAATACCTTATTTTGGTTGATGACTATTGCCCCTCTGTACTTTAAAGAGTCCAATGAAGTCTTTTTCATCCAGTCACTTGTTCCACATACATCAAGGACGCAGAAGGTCCTTGAGGGGTGTGAGGAGTCCAGACGCTGTCAGAAAGCTCACACGTGCAACACATTTGTTATTCCCTTGATGTTTTATGACTAATCCAAAATTACCCAAGTTTGCACATCAGTGTTTCCATTTTCCATGCATGCAACCAGCCTGTATGGTGGATTACATCAGGGTGCACGCCAAGAGGAGGCCACAAGAAAATATAATTACCCTTTGCTCTACTTGGTCCTTGTGCTGCCTAGCAGCATTTTGTTGCACTGCATAGATTAATTGTATCAGCTTTACCTCACTCATTCGGTAACAGCAACTCATTTAGTAACATCAAGCACTATGCAGAAGGATTAATGAGTTAATTCACGAAAATCTGTGGTTAATTAGTAATGCATTGGTCTGGAGGTGTTTTGGTTGCGCGTCTGTGCAGGCTGCAAGCCATGCTCCCTGCCAGGGCGGTACCAATACTGCGTGGCTTTAATGATGCTCTGATATGAACCTCCTCTAATCACAAGTAGCAGTACAGACACACATATTATACAGACTACAGATGGATGTAACAGTTAAACACCGTAAGGAGCATGAGCTACATACAGCTGCCACTCTCCAACATACAACTGACTATTCTCATTCACTAAACAGCTCCCTGACACTTGCCTGTCACAGGACAGGCCAGAAGAACTCCAAAGAGCCCCAAACCACAGTCAGAGAACACACCCAGCCCCAGCAGAAGTCACCGAGGTGACAGCCCCCTCCTTGTCGGGGTCCCGTCACTGAGCCGCGAGGGAGCTGCTGCTCCAGCGCAGGCCATGCCGCAAGGGAGCCACTACAGGGCCCGCGAAGCGGGAGCGACCGGGAGCTCCCCAGGACTCTGCTGGGTCCCCTCCGGGACATCCCCTCCCTCAAACAGCGACCTGGCTCAGACTCCTAACGGGCTTTCACCTGCTTATTCAGGCACTGCGTAAATCCGGGACCTCCATCAAAGCCATTGTGAACAATACTTTTAGCCTCATCCCATCAACAAGCTCTGCATTCAAGTAAATTATTGTGAAGTGGTAGTATCTTAGCAGGAAGAATAAAAAAGTGAGAGCTATAATGGTGCCACAATCCCGCTCTAAAAAACGCTGGTGACATTTTTTCCCCAAAGTTAAACCCTTAAAAAACCAAACTATAACCAAGGGCATTTCCATGTTTGTGCACATTTGTAACTGAATGCAAGGGCAGTAGTAGAAAATACTCTCAGGCACTGAAATATCCATAGCTAGCATGCATAAATTAATGTTATAGAGGTTTTATGTACATAAAATGCTGTATGTATGTACATACAGGCCAGGAATGCTACAAGCAAGAGAGATGACAGTAATATGTTTTATTTGATTAGTATTGGCATAAAAACGTCACATTACCATTTGTTTCCTTTATGAAACTCAAGACTTAAATAGAAGTTTTCTCTCTAGCATAGCATATTTACACACAAGGAAAGTAAACATTCAATTTTGCACTCAACTAACAGTCACAATAAAAATTATAAGAAAATTACTTTTACTTTGAAATGCCATTTGCAGTAAGAATACTTGTAGGGGAAAATATTCAAAAAAAAAGAAGAGAATATGCTGTATAACGAAAAGCATGATTTTAATCTTACCTGTTTAGGCAAGATGCTTAAAAAGTTATACTTGAAGGAGACATATACTGAATACATTATTTATTTTTCCTACTGTGTGTACCATTGTAACATTCGGATACATATTAGATGATTTTAAGCACAACTAATAATCCATACACTATTTTTATTAAATGCAATGCAGAATATTAAATGCAACACAGAGTAAACAGGCTCAAGTATGTTTACAACAATCAGTCAGTAAATCCTATTTAATTTATAGTACAGGGTTTGGGTTTTGCCACTCATATTTGACAGGAGAAATTGCTTCCCTGTGCCTTAAAGCGTATATCCTTCAGGGATTGTAATGCGTACCAGTAAAAAGGAAAAGCCCTAGAGGGAAATACAACCAAGCTCCAACAACCAGAAGAAATATTTGTTTGAATGAGTTTACGCCATTTTTCCTCCTGCCCTCCCCCTTTTAGGAAGCTGCTGAGCAGACCTGTGAAGGAGGCTTTTCCTCCAAGCGTCTTCTGAAAAATGACCTTTAGCGGCACATCAATATTCCCAGCTCCGATACTTGTTATCAGGAGTTCATATCCCTGCTGCCTCTTCCAAGCAAGCCCCTTGTACCACCCGGAAGCCACAGTAACCTCGCCCCACTCAGGTGCCACCGCTTCATGTGGCCACCGTGTCTGTGTGGAGACACCTCCGCTCACTGGGCTGCCCACGGACCCGGCTGCTGGCCAGACAGAGCTCCAAACGCCGGCCACCACCCCGCGGAAAAGCACCGTCACCCTGACCCAGGGAAGTGGGAGGGCGGTGAGCCCCTGGCCCAGGTTGCCCAGAGAAGCTGTGGCTGCCCCATCCCTGGAGGGGTTCAAGGTCAGGCTGGACGGGGCTTGGAGCCACCTGGGCTGGTGGGAGGTGTCCCTGCCCAGGGCAGGGGGTGGCACTGGGTGGGCTTTAAGGGCCCTTCCCACCCAAACCAGTCTGTGATTCTATAAGAGACACCCTTTTCCCCAGCCGTACAGGGCACCGCGCTCTGGGCTCCGGAGGGGTTCCGTGTCCTCGCACACTGTTTAAAGTGTTCCCCCCTCCTGCCTCGCAGCTATTCTCTTTGTCTTGCACAAAGTACTTTTTTTTCACACGAGTCTGGCCTTATCAAAGGGAGCTCAAGAAGTTCAGTAGAAATCTCCTTCCCTGCTTTGACACATGAAAGCATAAATAAAAATGCTTAATGCTTAAGAGAAGTGTAGTCTACGTACTAACCAGAAACAGTGGGATTTTAGCCACATATTTTATACATTTACATCATTGTTAATGAGAATTATCACAGAAAAGAGAGATGGCTCATATTTTTAGCCAATTAGCACCTGACAGATAACACTGCAGGAATTCAGTTTGCAGCCCTAAATTGTAGCAAACAAAGTGCTTTTACTATCAACGTCCCCAAAACAGGCCTCAAAGCAAAGTTAATTTTTAGGCATTGTTGAATCAGATGCTGATGCAGAACACAGAATATGCCAGATGTTGTATTTATTACTCTAATCAAGCTACTGCCCAGACAAAAAGCCTGGGTAGTAAACAAGCTTTGTAGTTTAGAAATTCTAATGAAAAAAATAATATAACGCTTTTTGTTACTCTGCGTTTTAAATCCCTTTCAGTTCTGTTTGCTAGTATATACAGGACACAGAATCAACACATTCTTTCTACAGGTTGGATGATTTATTTTCCCCTGGAAAAGATGAGAAATGACAGGAAGCACTTACAGAGTATTGACCTATATCACTCACTCAAATAACGCACCATAAAAATAAGACCACATCAGATGCTTTTCTATACAGCTATTCTGAGAGAGTGCCCTCAGCTAAGAAGGGGGAGAACACCAAAACCTCAAGCATGCCAGTTGCAAGAGAGTAATTAGTTTACAGGATACTATAAACAATCACAAATTCATTACATGCAGGCCTCACAGACTAAAAAAAACATGCAAAACATTATTGCTATCCAAAATTAATTTGAGTTATTCAGTATATCAGGCTCAGATACAAACCCTGATTTATACATCATATCTTAATGACAGTTTCACCTACCAGAATGAAATTTTAATGAAATTATTTTCTCTGGGATCTGAAGCAGTACTTTCATTAGAAACTCAATACTTTCTATTTTTTAATTAGACAAACACTCTAATCAAAGTCCCTTCAGGTTAAATCACCCCCAGAGCCCAAGTTTTCTCATTGAACAGTATTCAGTTGGTCTGAATGACCACTTTTGGTTAACCTCTCAATTGTTTTTACTCTTACATACAAAGCAAAACCAGAACAAGCTAAAAGTCTGCATGTGCCATTAAAAGAGCTCCAAGAAACACCTGCCAGCCCAACTAGTCTATTTGCCACTTTCTCACCCCTCTCCCTTCCTTTTTGGGTTAACCAATAAACTATCTTCAGCTAAAGCACTATTCCTGCAAAACACAAACCTTAAAACCTCGAGTATCAATGGTAAAACTCATTTCATACAACAATATCATACCTGAAAATGTAGTTTTCAAGAGCTCTCAGCTTCTTTTCTCAATGCAGGGAAGTAATTTCCACCCACTCTCATTCCTAACCACACCTTGGAGACCCACAGGCCCTACCCCCCAGCTCAGCTCTACCACCGTGTTTGAGCATCACACCCCAACGGTCTATACCAGCAGCCAAGGCCATGTGTTCACACTTAACTGCTTAATTAGGAGCTCCATCCCTGCTGGGGAAGTGTGCTGGCTTAGAGGGAGAGTTGTTACACAGCTAGTGATGTCTGGAAACAAACATTTCGCTAGCTTGGGTACATAACGCTTTTTAGAGCTGTTTTTTATTTTTAATAACATAAAGGAGCATACTGGCTGGGGAAGTCAGTACCACAGCTCTAGATTTACAGCTGTCTCTGTTTATTATGCTGTAAATATGGGCACTGCAGAAACGGTCAATGGTTTATGTGGATTGTGCAGCACTTCTCAGTGAGATATAATCACTAAAATATCATCCTTCCTTCACTCAGCTTGTCTCTCACAGGAGAGTTCAGAAGTATTTCCTTAGCAGCTTGTGCACAAGGCATAGTCATGAGGCTTGATGAATACACTTAAACCCAAACTGTGGATGTTGTAATTGCTGAACTGTCGCAGACATAATCCCCTGTTCTACGGGGCTGTCAATGCTCCATCTCAACTCCTGACTCAGCAGCTCACAGTGTTCTGTTACGGCCCTTATACTTGGGAGGAGTCGTCCACCTCTTCTTCCAGGAGCTAAGGAACATAGAGACTGAGCAAAGCAGATTAAACTCTCCTTTCACGCTAAATTTCCTCATTACCCATTGAGTCAAAGTGCCATTGTGAGACACTTAGCAAATTTGGAACTGGATATTTCTGAAAGTCAGCTGGATGCTTTGACTGTAATGTTATTTGAGAAAACGTTTATTTCTCTGCAATAGCAGGTTACAGATATAAGAAACAACCCTGTAATTATAATCATAATTCTGACCAAAACAAAGCGACAGAGAAAGTATGCGAAAGAAAAATTAAAGTCACAGTTCTGTATACTTTACCAGAAAAATCATGTAATTAAACATAGTTTCTGAATGCTTATGAAGAATACAAACACCCTGGGGTGGGATGAGCGAGAAAGGCAAAAGCTTAGTCTAGAATATACGCTGCATCTTGTACACACAGCAAACAGACTGCTATATCAGCTTCAGCAAATGCCATTAATTTTGTATGCTTTCCATTGCTAAACAAAATAAAAGCAAAAGCAAAGAATATATGCTCATAAGGTCCATGCAGGCTACAGATAAAACTTGTTGCCTCAACCGTTGCAGCGCGAACTGGTGGCTTTAGGATCTGCCGCTGCTGATCTATGAAAATAGTGACAAGAATAACATTAGAATATGTAGGCAACCCGCTATGCACCGAGGTTATTGAAACATTTAAATAATCCCCCCCTTCCTTTAAAGGAGAGAAAGCTCTTCTGAAAAGCCCCACCACCTATGTGGATAACACTCATTTATGAAAACGATGGGCAAATGAATGACACATTTAGATTATCAGCAGCCCGACTGAAGCCAATTTCTGCATCAGCTGGGCTGTGCTCAGTATTGGCCACTGGCAAGCTCAAGAATGCAGTAACAGAACCCAAGAGAAGTAGTTCTTGCACAGCAAACGGGGGTGAAGTCCACTGATGTTGAAGTTTGCATCTCCATTTCCAGTATTTAAATATTTTGTGGTCAAAGGTCTTCTGTCTCCCACACTTTTGAAATGGCAAGTTTCACTTCCATTAAACTCTTTGAAAAAATGGAGTATTAATAGTTCCGCTGACCTATATTAACCGTAAGTACAGTGAATGCAGATAGCAAAAGACTAAAAAAAGTATCTAAGAAAGACTTTTGCTCATGATTTTCAAATTTTGGAATGAAATGGCTGAATTTGTTTCCTTAAAACACATATTTTCATTTTACAGAGTATATTACGTATAGTAGTAAACATCTATATACTGCCCTTAAGTCCATTCCATTAAACTGCTCAAGGAAATATGCAACATAAGCACAACATATTAAGCTTCCCCTTGCCAGGCAAAGCCCTCATTCACAGGTACAGATGTATAGGCAGAAAGGAAGAAACGGGACTGTCTCAGCACTGTTCCTTATCTCATGCAGTCAGAGCTACAGTTAAGATGATTTTGGAAGTATTTTTGCTCAAAAAAAAAAAAAAGATTAGTCTGAAATGGACTTCGTGGATTACTGTAGGTTTGATTTTTTTTCTCTTTACTGAGCTGTTCTGCGTATGCAACAACATAACATGCCTCGGGTTTGCAAATCATGATGAGCCACACAGGGGGTTTCTTTAAAAAGTTCTTTCTTCAAGGGGACAAAACTGAGGTTGGATAATGCTTGAGCACCTGCTGCTTCTGTCAGTCAATAACCGCAGGTGTCAGTGTGGTACGAGCAATGGCAGCTGCTGGTTTCTCTGTAAGAAGCCACAAATGAGGCAAAACAGAGTAAGTCAAAGCCAAAAGCTGACTAAAGCTTTAATTCAACATTGACGTGCCTCTAGTTATAGCACAAGTTCTCAAAAACGTAAGTTCTAGGAGCATCAGTAGTCTGAAAGCATAAGATGATGGGAGTGTTGAGCTAACACTCAAAAAAAAAAAAAGTGGGAGTGTTGAACCACTCAAAATACATGCAAGTTGAACGGCTGCAGGTTAGCTCTTTTGTATGAAAAGAAATCATACTGTTTCCCAAACTCTGGGAAGAAAAATTTCCCAAAAAAAGTCCATTCCTAACCAGAATGTCTACTGCCTACACACAGTCGTATTGTTCCTTAGGTTACGTGCCTTGAATCCCCACGTTCCGCGGACATCTCACGCTGTGCTCATGATACCCAGCAGCACCGCAAATGGACTTCCTTCACAATTTACTGTAGGGCTTTAACACTGTTATCAGAAAATTTCAGTCTGCCTGGATTTCAGTTAGACCATATCTATTTCTGCAAATGTTATTACTAGGATGTGTAAGATTATGCAATCAAGCCCATTATAATTATATTGGAGAATAACAGCACTCTGCAATTTCAATGCCAACAGCATTTCAAAAGCGCCCACAATAAGTTTCTAGACGTAATCCAACTGATTTCCTGTCTTTGAAATAGGATTTTCTTCTTTGCTGAAGGTGAAAAACCTATTTCCATTTCCAAGGTTCGAAACTGAATTAGACTGCATTTTTAATGTAATTTGTTTTGTTAGTATAATTAAATCAATAACTATCTTTCAATAAATGCATTAACAATGCAAAATGAGAGATTCATTAACATTTTAATCCCCAATTATATTCTCCCTGCCACCAATTTTTTTCCCCTACTAAGGCCTCTATGAGGAAAACACATTCAATTGCATTTTAAAACGCCTCGAGGGCAGGCGTAAGTACTGAGGATCCTATTGACAAAAGCGGAACCTTTCTGTACAACCACTTATTTTGAGATCCCATTTATTAAGTGACTCCACATTAATTACTTATTAATTCTAGTCTCCTTTGGGCCCCCTCCCCACTCCCACCTTTCCGAATTCTGGTCATTGTGGGCCAACCGTTTGCCCACATGAGGAGGAGGCTTACGGATGGAGGATCGGGGAGAAAACCTTCAATCGCAATGGCTTCCAGAGAGTTTCAGAGGTGCATGTGTCCACTCATCTTGGTGATTTTTGCTTTCAGCATTAGTGAGCCGAGCATTTTAACATCTGTTTATGTTTTCCCATTTGCAAGAAGCATTGCGGTTTTTGCAGCGGCAGGCTCAGTAGCTTACTGGAATACTTGAAGTAAAAACACATACAACTTTTCCACAGAAAAAAGTCTGAAAGCACCGACCAGAGTTAGCCAAGAACTTCAAAAACCAAAAGGCAAGTATGAAGACCTTTGATTTTCTCAAAGCTCATGTTGTCCAGGCATGATTTATAAGTTGGAAATGGACAGCGTACGCAATATTGTCTACATGGAGAAGTCACTCTTTTACAGAGAACGCAACGAAACTTTCTGCCAATTATCCCATCCTCAGTATCGACTCAGGAAAATATAATAGGTCTTAGTCTATTGAATGCACTGGTTCTGTTAAAAATGACTTCTTAATGATTTCTGTCTTATTAATAATTAAAAGAAAAGCTTCACTATTTGTAACCACTACTAACACTAAAATCTTCTTTTAAGCTACCAAGCTCTATAGAGAGATCGTTTCTACTGGCAAATCACTCTGAATCTCAAAGCACTTTATACAAAATTTTACATCAATTTTTGATGCACTTACATTGTATTGCCTTATGATTTGTTTTGCAGTCTACAAACTGCTGCAATAAAGATGAAAGGACTCATTAGGATCACTGGGCATCACAACACAGCAGTTTCATGATGGATGAGCGTGCTGTTCTCAAAAAGGTCTCTTTTTCAAAACAACAAAGAGAAATATCTATGTTCCCTTTTATAGAATATTAGTGAAAATAAAAAATATTTCTTCAGCAATTTCCACAATTTTACCTCTCCTGACTTTAAAATGATCAAAGAATATTTAGATCAAAAGCCCCATGACTGAAACTCCAAAGTGTCTTGGGATATCTGCCCGGGCTCCTGGCTCTGCACCTCTGTGCTGCTTTAAATAGTTCCAAATGCTACAAGGAGCTGAGCACACTGAAGAAGTCCTTTTCAATGATAAGTATTAGAAACAGTATATTTCAATCTTTTTAAGGCTACTTGCAGCATGCTTAAAGTTTTCATTTAGTTAACACAGAAATCCAGTTTCTGTGATAGGGAGCTTCATTCTGAGCCAATGCCTCAGAATAAACCCAGGATGAGCTGTTCCATCCCCTTTCCAGGGACGGAGGTGAGGCTGACTGGCTGTAGTTACCCAGGTCCTCCTCCTTGCCCTTTCTGAAGGCCGGCATGACAGTGGCTTTCCTCCAGTCCTCAGGGAGCTCCCCCGTTCTCCATCAATGGAGAGCGGCTTCGCAATAACATCTGCCAGCTCCTTCAGCACTCTCAGGTTCATCCCATCAGGGCCCATGGATTTGTGGGTGTCAAGTTTGCCTAAATGATCTCTAACCCGACCCTCCTCAATTGAGAGAGGGCCCTCCTTACTCCAGACTCTCTCTCCTACCTCCAGGGTCTGGGGTTCCTGAGGGCCAGCCTTATCAGTAAGGACTGAAGCAAAGAAGGCATTCAGTAACTCTGCCTTCTCTGCATCCTCCATCACCAGGGCACCCACCTCATTCACCTTTTGCTGCAGATGTACTTGAAGACGCCCTTCTCATTGTCCTTGACATGCCTTGCTAGATTTAATTCCAAGTGGGCCTTCCTCGTTGCATCCCTGCACACTCTAACAACATTCCTATATTCCTCCCAAGTGGCCAGTCCCTTTTTCCATGTTCTGTAAACTTTCTTCTTCCATCTGAGTTCTTCCGGAAGCTCCTTGCTCATCCATGCAGGTATCCTGCCTCCTTTGCTTGGTTTATTCCTCATAGCACCAATCGAGCTTGGAGGAAGTGGTGCTTGAGTATTAACCAGCTCTCTTGCACCCCCCTAGCTTCTAGAGCCTTACCCCATGGGATTCCTCCAAGTGGGTCTTTGAAGAGGACAAAGTCATCTCACCTGAAGCCAAGGGCTGTAATCCTATTTATTACCGTGCTTCTTCCTCACAGGATCCTGAACTCCACCATCTCATGGTCACTGCAGCCAAGGCTGCCCCCAACCTTCACATCCCCAACCAGACCTTCTTTGTCAGCACAAGGTCCAGCAGCGCATCCCTCCTCGTGGAATGCCCTAAGAAAATGCCAGTTTCTTAGTAAGCCATAGACCTATTTTTGTCCACTAGTTCCACAGAAAATCTTATTACTTCCATTTCTAACAGCATAAAATNCCTTCACATCCCCAACCAGACCTTCTTGTCAGCACAAGGTCCAGCAGCGCATCCCTCCTCGTGGAATGCCCTAAGAAAATGCCAGTTTCTTAGTAAGCCATAGACCTATTTTTGTCCACTAGTTCCACAGAAAATCTTATTACTTCCATTTCTAACAGCATAAAATCAGCAAACGTATTATTTTTCTCGCAGGAAAGTGTATTTCCAAGCATTTAGTCATTTATTGAAAAATACTTTGAAAGCAACAAGGCTTATGAGTAAATGTATACTCTGGGACTGAGCTTTATTTTAATAAATAGAAGGCGGAGGGCTTCTGTGTATCAATTGCAATGATACTGAATGCAGGCAGCAACGCATTCTCACTTCAAATTACTCTCCTACTCAAAGCTATTTATGGGCTTCAATGCGAGTGCACGCACACACTGAGCACCTTACAATTATAGGATTTTCTGCAGTATTAATAATTCTACACAGGGCCTTACCAATTGTTTACATTAAAGGTAAATGTTTCTCTTGATTTCCAACACACTTTAGAGTACTGGATTTAAACCACGTCCAGTTCATGTCTATCTACAACCTACCCCAATTCACCTTTCTAATTTCTAACAGCTACTATAATAGATTATGTGTTAGATGATGTTCCTAACCTGTTATTTTCAGCTGTCGAGTTGAGCATTGTCATCAATATTTTACTTATTTTATTTGAATTTTATTTATTCAGCTGCATTATTTGAGTGAGTTTCTCAGTCTGTACCCTTCATTTTACCCCTGAAAGCAAAAGGTATGAAAGGGATTTTAGGAAGTGATTAAAGTATTTAGTCTTCCAGAGAGCGCTAAAGGTTATTTTTCACCTTAACTCATATGAAACTCAAACACCTATAAATCTCCCACCATGTCTCAAAGCACTAATAGTGGCAAAATTAAAAACCACCCAAACTTCCACAGAACATTTTATATCAAATTATACGTGACGTAATGTTAAACATCTCATCTTGCATGTTTTCCATGTTGGCAACTCATTGAAGTAACACCAAAATCCAAAGACCTTTCAACATAGAACCTGACACACCAGCCAGTGCCAGCACTGCAAAACCCACTTTCTTCAAAAGCCTATATACAGTACATTATTATTGTGATATAACTTGGCTTTTTTTTTTTTTTTTTTTTACAAAGTATGAAATTTTTACTGTCTAGAGAGAAGAACTGATAAGAAAAATTCATGTCGTGGTTTATTGGTTTGGCAGTGCTTGTCCTCCATGCCTGTTATCTGCTCCAAGTTTTCTATTTTATTCGAAATTCATTCTTAGGAGTTATAGTGCACTTGTTCCCGCAGGAACTATACTTCGGCACAGTTCTTGTGAATATCAAAAACTACACAGTGAAATTAATTTTGTACATTCAGTGAAATTAATTTTGTACATTCAGTGGTGGCTATTCAGCACAAGTCTTGGCTTAGCAACATTATTTCCTCTCCTGCCGAGGAATCTGTTCTCTTTGTGCCTATTCAACACTAGCTACTGGAAGGAGAACTGGTGGAGAAATTCTGAAAGACAGGCTGCTTAGCTGAAGTCAGAACATTTAATAAAACTGGGTTATGTTGTAATTTAATTTCAAGAGAAAACTAGAAAACAAAGCTCTGAGAAGATGCAAGCAGAAAAAAAAAGTTCCATCTTTTAATTTTCAAATCATTCTTTGTTCAAAGTCTCCAGCTGGTGTAATAGCATAATAAGAAGTCTAAATTTTAACACAAAACAGTTTGATTTTGTAAAAAAGATACATTTTGATTAACATATATTAAAAAAAAAATCTAGTTTTCCCTAGCAACAAATTTAAAAATGTTAGGCCTTGTTCATTGGGGAGGAAAAACAAACCAAATCAAATTTCAGCGTCTTCAAGTCTCTGCAAAATTTCTCTTCTCTTCCTATGTTTGACCTGTTCTGCAGACTCTCAGCTAACGAAGTGACCCCAGGCCGGTGTGGTGTCACAGTCCCCAACCACACTGCAGTGTCGGCACCAGCCAGCTCAGCTCTTCCTTTGGCTACCAGAGTGCCGGGACCAACGCTGCCCTTGCGTCAGTTCCAACGGCAGAGCGGGAACAATCTGGCACTTTCCCACCTCACCTACNGGGGGGGTGGGGGTAGGGGGTGTAAGGCTCCCCCCGACAGCAGCGGGAAAGGCACCCCAGAGCCCCCGGCCTGAGTCCAGCCCACCCTGAACGTTGCCAAGATCCCCTGAGAAGAATTGTGGCCACAATGAAAAACTACTGACCAAAGTCAGCCATCTCGCAACCCTGTACATATCAACCCTAACGTGAGGCCCTCGAGAGCTCTCTGGGATGGCAGCGGGCGGCTAACCCCTGTTTCAGGAGGTGACTCAGACCGTCCCCCGACAGACGCCGACAAAGGGAAGAGTGAGTATAGTAATTTTTGTGTTATGTGTTATTTAGAAACAGCATCGCATGCAGACAGGTACCAATCCTGGCATCCTACATCTCTTCTCCTAGAGAAACAGAACAATAAAAAGTAGAGATGAAAGAAATCCAGAGAGATTACCCAGCCCATTTCTGCATCCAAAGTTGGATTCAGAGACACTTAAATCATCTCAGACATGTCATTTCTTTCCCTAATGGTTTGGGGTTTTTTTTTCCCCTCTTTCTCATCAATTATACGCTCATCTCCATAATCAAGGCTTCTAGGTGGAAAACCTCCCACATCATGGCACATGACACATCTGAGCTATGCAGGCCAGGGATCGTTAATCACATACCTCTTCATACTCCAGGGGAGAAGACAGGGATATTATCTGTCCATATGCTTCCACTCTGCTCTCAGGTGAAAAGCCTACGTACTGTGCCGTACAGAGATTGACTGCAGCCTGTACGGAGGAGTATAAAGAAAGGGGAAAGTCCAAAGACAGATGTGAAACTATACAAGCCCTCAATAACAAAAGGAAAAATTTTTGATGAGAGTCTTTGGGTTCATCAAAAACAAAGTCCAAAGATTAAGCCTGTTGTCTGTTTCTCTGTAAATCTTAGACAACCAACCTGTAACATACCGCTGAGGTGCTCAAGAGAGCAGAAGACATTCCACCAGCTGTTTCTGGTACTTTAATATGTGAAGCAGAAAAAAGGCTGTCACAGAACAACCAAGGAGCTTTCCGGAGGAACTCTGAAACATTTGAATAGCAATCATCTACAGGGGATTTTTGTTTCTTCTGAAGTCTCAGTCTTAAAGAGAAAGAGCACACTGGGAACCAGACAAGCCACCTTGGAAGACCATTTCAAAATGCTCCTGAAGACCCAGCAGTGGTAGGTTCAGAGTCTGCCAGAGAACAGCGTATTTTCAGAGTAGAAAGCTGCCAAGGCATTTGTGACTCACTTATCTCAGATGATAACTGCTCACATTAGCCAAGCTACACACCTGTTTAAATGCCTGCAGAATCACAGCTTCAAATTACAAAAATGCTACTAAATATCAGAAAAATTGAAGTTATTTTGATAATTAACTTGACATTTCTTCCAGCATGGAAAGAAGAATGCCAGTCTTGCAGTAAAGGGAGCAGTCTCGGCCACTTGGGTTTTATTGTTACAGAGAATACAGGCTTCCCGTGGGATCTCTGCTTAAGCTTCATAAACCTCATGAAAAAGACAGCTGCAAGATTCTCTCATTAAATTCATACATATTCCGTCTTTAGAACCCTTTTTGTTTAATGTCTAATAAAAGCCAGACTGAAGTTAGGTAGTTCATGTAGCAGGACACTACCTACACTATAGTCTAATGCATCTCACCAAATCCTGAAGTTTTGTTGCCTATCATCCCTCATTTTATGCTTAGATTGTAAATTCATTGATGGGAAATCATTATTTGGTTTTGCTTGTATAGTGTGTAAAAGGGTGGAATTCTCATCTGTGATAGGGTCTTCTACATGCCAGGAAATGGCAAATAATGAAAGTAATATCTGATTTACTGTGAAGGTTTCTCTCAAGTCTCATTTTCTCCACAGAATTCTTACTCAGTAGCACAATGCTCTTTGGCTTCTGAACACTAGAATATGTTTTATATTTTATTTTAAATATACTTTATTCAGTGATTAGTTACTTAGTGTTTGTATACATCCCTGAACAGTGAAACACGATGGAAATCCTAAATATTATTCATAATCTTTTATCGTGACTTTTTTTGTTGTTGTTCTAAATTCTGTAAAGACTTGCATGCTGCCAAGACACTAAACTTGGTCTCGGCTGTTTCCATATGCTGTCTAAGCTTATTGGGATGTAGCTAAATCCATGAGTGCAAATATTAAGTTTTTCTCAAAAACTTCAGATAAAAAACAAGTCAGAAAGGGAAATTATCCAGGGACGCCATTCGCATGCAACCCCCAGACAAGGGCTACCGCTGCCTGTGCACCAAAGTTCGGGGCAGTACAGCTGGGTGACCTTTGGTCAGGGTGCTGAGAAAACAGCTGAGGTGACCGAAAGGAAGTGAGACAAAAGCCCCGTAAGAAGCGTAAAAACACAGAAAACGAACTGTAAGTGTGGATAGATAGGGGAATAGTTAGCAGCATGAGGACTCAAGTGGAAAAATATTGACGTTAAAAGGTTTAAAATGCTAAGAAAATGGGGAACCAGAAGATGGCAACTCAGCAACATCAAGGACCAGCTCAGTCTAAGGAGCAAAGATGGTTGACGACTCCTCACCTGACTAAAAACTGCCTGAGCAGCAAGCACTTGTCAGGTGTCTTATCAGAGCAGTGAGCATATAATGCTAATGAAATCCTAACCCTTACCTACTAGCTCCCTGCTCCTAGCTATCCACGGTGTATTACACAGAAACAATTGCGCTGTACTCATCTGCTGTGTAAATTCTGCGCTTCATGCTCACGCTAAAAAGAGCAAAAGGAGTAAAAGTTGCCAAAGTGAATCACAGAAAGAGGGTTACAAATGCAATTCTCTTAAGAAAAAAAAAAAAGGCAGCTCCTTAGAATTACGAAACAAAAGAAGTGAATTATGGTTGCAGTACCATCAGACTATTATGTCCTGAAGACATTTTCATACACAACATACTGCCAGGAGCCCTTATATCCTCACTGAAGTGATTATTATGAAATATGTAGTCCCATGGAGTCATTCTGCTAATATACATTCCATATAGAATCTATGCATATAAAGTTTCGCCTGCAAAAATTATGTGAACATAAGCTTGACATATGAATGGGTAAGAAGAAACAGGCTTTTCATATTAGACAAAAATAACGCAGTTGCAATCAAATTCAAAGGGTGGCCTGCACAGCACTGAGTGGAAATTTTCCAGTCAGCTTCAGCAGTAATGTCTAAATTGCCCTTGACATACCTGAATTCAGTCTTAAATGTACCGAGACAAGGGCTCTGCACCAGCACTATCCGTCCCGCCAGCTGCCACTGCCCCTGGCTCAGGAGACTAGACTGCGCCGCAGGAGAGAGACCCTCCACCGCGCACCCACAGCAGCAAAGCGAGGTGCGCTCCTCTTAACGCCTGTGCCCTCTCCCACCGCGGGACTCTCCAACACATTCTCAGAGGGGGCTCCACCTCCTCAGTACAGTCTCTGTGATAAATTTGCTTGCACAAGCTTCCTGCTGCCCGCTGGGCTGACAGTAAGAGACCAGATGCCTTTCATCAGAGCAGATCTCACACCTGTTTCTTTCTCTGTGCTGAGGCCAACGCAACACAAGTCTCTCATCACTTCCTGGCCCAGGAAGGCACTGCATGCTTCGCAGCTACGGGGGTGTCCATCCTTCAGTGCATTTTACATGAGACGAGAGAAAAGTGAGAATCACCTTCCTGCCTTCCCTGCAATGTCACCTGTGAAACCTGCAGCACTGGCACATAACATTTAAAATCCTGTTCTGGCTCCCCAGAGGGCAGCCCCCACTCCCTGTATTCTTCTGTTTCACTCAGACCAGCGTGGAAAAATGCATCACCGTGTCACAGAAACAGGCATCATCACGCAGCACATCTTCCATCCCTGTACGTTTATCTAAAGATGATGCTGATCACTCCCCAGCTGGCTGCCAAAAGTTGGTGTTCACCTTCTAATCCACTGCCTGCTGACGGCATCTATGCAAACTTTCAGTACCACTGCACTCAAGCTTACCGGGCTCCTTGCTTGCGGCCTCACCAGTTGAGAGTTTCCACCACAGGTAACGTGTCTGCTCCAGCCATTGCTGACTTGTAAACTTCACTGACTTCTCACCTAGGCCCTGAGATCCTGCACGGGGGCAGTGATGTGCAGGCTTAGCCGGCTAACTGCACGGGGGTGAACTTCGCACTATTACCTGGGCACCAGAATCTTGACAGGAGAACATTACATTTTGCTCTAAGGTCCTAAGTTGTCCAGCGACTCCCACAAGCTCGTCTATCACAGCTCAGGTGTCTAGTCCTGCCCCGTTTTTCAGGTGATGGATGAGAAAGTACAATCCGAGGTGCCTGGGTGGTCCAGCTTCATCACCATTTGTGGTCTGTAGTGGTAGAGTGGAAGTTTGAGATGGTCTTCTCCCATCCACACCAGTCTGAAGCTCTTTTTGTCATCCAATTTATTCCACTTATAACTCACAGGAAGTACCAAACAATCTGTCTGCCTTTTTGGTGCTTAGATCTTTATCTAATCTATGTCACCTGAATAAGCTCAGACAGGGCACACAACTTCTCCAACAGATAACGTTCTGAAATGAATTTGCTGAATACGAAGGGGAGTAAGACAGTCTCATGCAAACTTCTGCACAATGTCTCAAATTTACACACAACCCATGGATTCAGAAACCACACGTTTTCTCTCCTGGCAGGACAGCACAAATGTGTACATCCCTTCACTCAGAGAGCTAAAAGCAAATGTTTCATCTGATCGAGAGAGCTGTTTGGATGCCTAAGTAATATACGTTGTGAGCAACGGATGTAAAAGTGGCCACATACAAACATCTCGTATTTACAAACCAGCAGCATTCCAACACTGTCTTGAGCAGAGCTGGCGCTGCCAAGCACTTTTCATGTGCTAAAACATCTGGGTTAATACAGAGAGAGAAGAGAACATCTGGGCCTCAAATGCACATTGGCCCATTCTCAGCACCCGTGCAAATGTTTACGCTCCCAGCATCTCACACATCCTCAAACAAATCCAGAATTAAAGCGCTGCAAAATGTTTTCTGTGCAGTTGTTCAAATTGAATCATAGAATCACTCAGG
>VYZM01015049.1:100478-126814 GCA_013398915.1 Dromas ardeola | reverse complement strand
ACTCACTTGCGCGCAGAGTCCTTCAGAGCGGTGCACACTCAGTCGCACACTCACTCGCGCGCAGAGTCATTGAGAGCGGCGCACACTCAGGCGCACGCTCACTCGCGCGCAGAGTCATTCAGAGCTGCGCGCACTCAGGCACACACTCAGTCAGGCGCCCGCTGAGGCACACAGTCTCGCGCAGAGGCATTGAGAGCGGCGCACACTCAGGCGCACGCTCACTCGCGCGCAGAGTCATTCAGAGCTGCGCGCACTCAGGCACACACTCAGTCAGGCGCCCGCTGAGGCACACAGTCTCGCGCAGAGGCATTGAGAGCGGCGCACACTCAGGCGCACGCTCACTCGCGCGCAGAGTCATTCAGAGCTGCGCGCACTCAGGCACACACTCAGTCAGGCGCACGCTGAGGCACACAGTCTCGCGCAGAGTCATTGAGAGCGGCGCACACTCAGGTGCACACTCAAGTGCACACTCAAGCGCAGATTCATTCAGAGCCACGCACACTCACGCACACAGTCAAGTGCACACTCACGTGCAGAGTCCTTCAGAGCGGCACATACTCAGGCGCACACTCACTCAAACTTACTTCCTGAGTTCCTCTATAGGCCTTCCCTTCCTCACTTCCCATCTTACTTCCTAAGCGACAAAAAACGTCACTTCCTAACCTCCAAACTAACTTCCTCACTTACTTCCTCGCTTACTTCCTGAGTTCCCATATGGGCCTTCACTTCCTCACTTCCCATCTTACCTCCTCAGTGACAAAAAACTTCGCTTCCTAACTTCCAAACTTACTTCCTGTCTTCCAAACTTGCTTCCTATCTTCCAAACTTGCTTCCTCGCTTACTTCCTGAGTTCCCATATAGGCCTTCACTTCCTCACTTCCCATCTTACTTCCTCAGTGACAAAAGACTTCGCTTCCTAACTTCCAGACTAACTTCCCAACTTACTTCCTGACTTACTTCCTAGGTTCCTCTATAGGCCTTCACTTCCTCACTTCCCCACTTCCTTCCTAAGTGACAAAACGCTTCACTTCCTAACTTCCGCAGTTATTTCCTAACTTACTTCCTCAGTTCCTATATAGGCCTTCACTTCCTCCCTTCCCATCTTACTTCCTAAGTTCCTGTATACGCCTTAACTTCCTCACTTCCCAACTTACTTCCTCACTTACTTCATAAGTTCCTAAATACTTTTTAACTTCCTTACTTCCTAACTTACTTCCTAGCTTCCTAACTTGCATCCTAACTTACTTCCGAACTTCCTAACTTTCTTCCTTCTTTCCTTCCAAGTTCCTAACTTTCTTCCTTCCAAGTTTCCCAACTTCCTAACTTCCTTCCTGTGCACACGAGCATTAAAGCAACACATTCTGTGCAGCGGGAGGAAAGCCTCGCGCTCTGTGGATTCTGAAAAAAGGACGGTATGAACAAAGGGCTTAGAGACGTACCGCAGGAAAGGCTGGTGATTCCGCCGCCATGGAATTCCGAGGAGCTAGGCAGCCTAATGGTGGTCCCGGACAGCCTAAGTCCTCTTCTTGTGGCCCAAGCCCCTCATCTCAAGCATGTTCCTTCACAGGCAGGTAATCCATAGTCGCTAGCTTGCAGGTACAACCAAACCTCCGGATAACCAACATTCCTGTGGCGCCATACGTAAGCGTAACACCTCTTTGACTCGCGCCTTTAAAGAACCTCCCCTGGAGAAACCTAACGGCTAGAAGTGTCACGACCTCTCTGAGAGCAGCACAAACATGTCCCCTTCCCAGGGAGATGTTTTGCTGCTGCAGGCAACCTTTCCTCAGCCACGCTATGGAAAGGAGCAGCTGCCACTGCCACCGCGTATCATCTGCCTTAACAGACACTAGGGAACCACTGCCAGCATTAATCCCTCTCCTGACTGTTGCAACACGTACGACGAGTCTTCTCCTTCAGCAGCTTTTTCTACTTACCTCTATTTTTTGCTGCAGAAGCGTTGCATACACAAGCAAGGGATGGTACGGAGGAACGAACAGGCTCCGGTTTATGCGTATCATATCAGACAGCCTTTCAGAGGCTCCTTCTGGGTCAGCACGCTCCATTATTCTCCGAACGTCACAAAAAGGTATTTAAGTCAACAGGCTGGAGAGCATGGATTAACCAGCAGACACACACACAGGCATCAGAGCAGTCTCTACAGTCGTGGTAAATACTGCACACCCACGGCTCCACTGGCCCTCTCTTTACCAACAGCTGGGAAGTGGGCAAGAACGCTTCTTTGGGACGGGAGCTGTGGATGCCAGCTGGGCCCACCTTGCTCACAACTATTTTGGACGACTTTGAAGCCACCGGACAGCCATGGAAGGACCTTGAGGCCTCATCTCCAAGGCTACCAAGGCAGCCTCTTCACCACCAGGCTTCAGGATGAAGTTCACAAGCTGGGACACACCAACCTCACAGCTCTTCTCGTTCCCCGTTCCCTCTTTATACCTCTCCTGCGTCCCTCCTGGATGTCCCCACTGGGCTGCCTGCGCCTCCCGTCTGACCCTGTTGGGGGCTCATTCAACTCACTGACTCTCCCCCCAGCAACAGAACACACACACACGCAGACACACCCACACAAAGAAAAGAAAATAAGAAAAAAAGAGAGATATTCTGCCTCAAGCTCACCCTCCAGAGCTGTGCCCTGGGCAGCTCTGGGGCTCTCGCTCCACAGGCGGCAGCCCTTGAGTCTGCAAGTGGCAGCTGCTCATTTTCCTTGTTTCTGGTGGATATAGATTGCAACGTAGTTCCCTCTTTCTGCTTTCATTTCTGCTATCACAGAGCGTCGCTGCTCTCCTTCATTCCTCCACAAATCCTTACTCTCCACTACATCACCATCTTAACTCAATGCTTTCTTCCATTTTTTTCAATATTAAAAAAAAAAAAAAAGCTCTTCCACACAAAATTATAAAGCAACGTTACAACCGAAGGCGTACAGCGATATTTATGGATTTATAGAATGAAATGGCTGTCGTGCCTCTAGGCTAAAATCCAGGAAAACACTCACAATTGGCCTTTCTGTGTGTTCCCACTGACCCGTCCAAATTCTCCCTCGTAGGGGTTGAAAGCCACGGTTAAAGGCATTTATGGTGCAATTAAAAGCATGCTGAGCGTCTGCTGGGCGCTGAAGACCAGGAGGCAGCCTCCTCCTGCATCTCAGCGACGCTCAGTCCCTCCCCACGCGCTGCAGGTCCCATCGCCTTCCACCGCTAACCAGCCAGCCGGCAGCACGCCCCAGTCCGCAGCAGCAGTCCTCGCCTTTATTTTATTTCCAGGCTTGTAGTTGTTAAACTACTCTCACTGACTGATTAGATGCTGAGCAGTTCCAAAAATACCAGTCTGGGAGCGATAACTTTCTGAAAGTTAGGTGAAATCTGACATCTTGAAAAAAAACTTACTTACCCATGCAGGCATTTCATAGCTTTTAAATATTAGCGCCAACAATTATTTCTGCTTCACTTCTAACACTTATTTCTGAGTTTTAATTATTTAGAGTTCAGCCTGTTCAAAGATTCATTTCATTTTACTTTTGATATTTACTTCTTATCTGTCACACCTTCTTTGTCACAGCTTTAAACGTGCTACAAGTTCTAACTTACTCAGAACGTACCAAGGGATTTGGTGCTGGTACCAATTCAGATTCACTCATCCCGTTGTCTTTTTGTTACCTTCCAGTGCCATTAAGATGCCCTGATTAGTCCTCCCCTCAACCACTGCCCCATGTAAGCTGCCCCCATTTTTCTGGAAAACAACCCCAACAAACCCAACCCAAAATTATTTTTGCACATTTTTCAGAACAAAGGGACTTTAACCCAACAATTACACTAACAGATAGATAGTATAATACAGGACACCTCTATTAGTATAAGCCGACCAGCTCTGTCTCAGCCGAGAAGTCAGGACAGACCCATGGCTCTATCCATGGAGAACAGGTTTTGGAAGCAAGTACGTTTTACAATTTAAAGTTTCATTCTGAATTGGTAGGTGCTGAGGAAACAGTTGTCAGGAGTGCCGAACCAAAATGCAGAAAGACTGAAAAGTGCTGGCAGTGCTCTGGGAAAGCTTTGGAGGTGAAACCGGGAATTAAGTGTGGTTTCCAGGGTGAGCAGCTGGGAGCTGGTGGGATAGGTCCTCCTCCTCCCAGGAGCAAGACTCCCCCGAACACCAGGCAGCCAGGGTTTCAGCTTCACCACTCTCATATCCTCCTGGATATTAAAATATGGAGGGCTGGGTCTCTGGCCTCGAGGGCTGGCCCGCTCTTCCTGAAGGTCCATAAATCAGCCTCCAGGACTGAGGCTCCGCGCCAGCGAGAAACTATTATTTATGGGTTGGAGACGTGTTTCAGGTGCACGGGGAGTCTGAGAGTGGATTAACCTGTCCACGTAAACAGAGCGATTCTGCAGAATGAAGCTGCTGGTACAAGCGGTCTTTGGGTACTCAAGGACTGTGCAGTCCAGCTTTTACAGATTTTACAGAATACAGATTAAAAGGCGCTCACTTTTGCAAATACTGTCTTTGTTCTAGGTTTCTTCACCGCCGCCATCATCCCACAACGTGCTGCCCGTAACACGTCTACCAAAACTGCTGTTGGGGTTTGAAGCAACAAAGGTAGGGAAGTCACAAAGAGTTTTTGATTGAGATAGAAAATAACGTCAACTTACTGGAAAGTATTACTCAGTACTTGTTTGATATTTTGTTTTTACTCAAATGAAAAGGTAAACATAATCTTTCACAAGTTGTTGTTCACCAGAAAACAGCGTGTAACAATACGCACTGACTGCAAATGCTGGATTTAAATATTCAATACAGCTGTACTTGCGGAGAGCTGACAGAGAAAAATCCCCCGCTCTCTCTTCCTCCTCATTCAGCAAATCAGGTGGAGGATTTTGAACATAAATTCAGAAAGTATTTTCATAAATAGAATATTCCAGCAGTTAAGACTGTGGTTTTACGCAGTTCTGACTCTTCTCACGTTCTCTTCCTATGTCTTGGTGGAAATAAATCAAACTCTTAAGCTGCTGCAATAATCTCTAAGAGACAAAACAGATGGAAAAAATAATGGGATAGGGTACCTTACGAGTAGGATTCTGGCAACAGAAACCTAATGCCTCTCTTCTTTGCCTAAATGTTTAGACTTGCAGCTGCCAAAACCAAAATACAATTGCGGGTTTTTTTTTTTAAATACGTGGTATGTTTTATATATAGCACACTTCACATATTAAAAAAAAAGTAATATAAATCTGCATAGGGAAAACAAGCACTCCAAGAAGGAAAATACTCTAATACTCTTCACTAGATTTTGTAACGGACCTCCAGAAAGAAAGAAGGCAGTGCATACACGCGCAGACATCGCAGTCCTTGGTATCTGCAGCCAGAGATCCACCAGCCTCATGCAGGGGGTCACGAAGGGCAGACGATGCCGGGCAGTCGCCGAGATGCTCCCATCTGTGGTTGGTGCTGGGATGAGCTCGTGGGGCTCCCCCGAGGCCAGGGAAGACGTGCCATCTCCCTCCCGGATGGAGAAGCAGGTCAGACAGGATTACGGTGGGAACAACTGCATTGATCAGGCATGGAGCTGCCTGAAAGGAGCCCTGGAGCAGCATCAGTTTTTACTCCTTTTATTACCTTATTCTGCTCCCATGTTCATCCCTTTCAAACCCCTTGTCTCTCCCCATTACGCAGCTTGCCCTGTGTGCTCTTACCCCAGCGGCCCTGGTTTTGCTGTCCTAATACCCCTTTTTTGGTATTTACTGCCCAGTTTTCTTGACAATCCGCCATACCAATCTGCTGACTCCCTATTCTATTATTGACAAGATTTGTCCGTTTCTCACACTGCTATCTTGTTATTGCAGCCATAAACCAGGGTGAGCCTGGACAGCATGGACATGACTTTCTCTGCATGGACATGAAGGTTCAAACAGTGTCTTTTGTTTCTATTTTGTTTGTGCTACTATATGGCCAGGAATACTTGGGCAGTATTTGCTTTTGATACAGGTAGTTTCTCACGCTGCTGTCTCGAAGACGCCTTCAGGACAGGTCATTTGTCTGTGTACCTTGATGCAGCCATGGCTCATCCTTTGCTACCTATGGGCCTGTTTGATTTTTCACAAACAGCCAACCAATTTTGTCAAGGAAAAGGTATTTTCTTGACCTTCACTCTGTTGCAGCATGGGCAAACAAACTCAGCCCCCCACAAGCTGCCCCCAGCAGAACTTGGCTAATTGCAACCACTTTTAGTTTAACGAGAGGCCCAATAATGTCTTTGCACGGACTCTTCCAGCAAAGAACCTGAGAAAAAATAGCTACAACTATGAAATTTCAGATTTAAATACATTAAAAGTAAACCTGCACCCTGCTGAGTTTTCTTGACTGACACAGAATTATCCTCCCTCCTGGAAAAGCACATCGGTTTTTGGATGTTTTCCTGAACCAGTTGATGAAAAACAACTGAGAGCACATCTTAAAAATTGTGCAAACAGAGCTTTCATGCATTTGTATAACTCTAATGTGTACTATGAACTTGCAGCGAGATTTATCAACTTAGTTCATCGCCCATTCTCTGAATGAAATAAGACTAAAAGCTGGCAAAGTACATACCCAAGGATCCTTGTGCAACCTCAGACCTACAAACTTAAATTCTTGCAGAATGTTTAAAGATATGCAGCTAATACCTTGAAAGAAATACATTTTAGGGAACCTATTTTGACTAAGAAGGGGGGAAAAAGAAATTAGAATTAGAGATTAGGGAAAGAGAAGCCCATTTTGATACACAAGTAAGAATGTGTGCATATGTTTATGCGTAGAGTCGTGCAGCTCAAAAGCACACACAGCTTTGGGGGTTTTTGGTTACTTGGTTTTAATCTGTTCCAGGTCATGATCCTCAAATTGTGTTTTCCATAATTGGTTTTAGCTAAGCTATAATGCACTGAATTTAGAAACCCTAAATCTTCTTCATCTTATGTTGGTTTTCGGAGATGAATATTATAATAAACTTCTTATCATACTAGTAACAACTGCAAGAATCAAGCTAAATATTTACAGTTAGGAAAAATGTAATGCTTTTATTTTTGAAGCGGAGCAGCTACAAAAATGCCTGTAAACGTTCGTCATTTTTATTTCAGTATTAATAACCAAGTTTTTATGACCTCATTCAAGAAACCCACAAGAATCTGGCTGTTCTTTTTATATTATGTTTGTGCCCTTTACATCATTTCCTACTTCTAATAAGTAATGATGATAGGTAATTACTTAACAGATGGTGAAAGCTCTTTAATTGCTTTTAAGGACTACTGAGCTTTGCTGTATTTTGGGAGCATTAACTTCTGCGACTTTTCCTCTTCCTCAGCTCATTCCGAGTTTGTTCGGCCATCGTTAAATATTCAAGGGTTTGGGCTTTTTTTTTTTTTCTCCTTTTTTCTCCAGCACCACTGAACAGGAGGGTTAGTGACTTGCTGCTTCTGACCATTGTTATTTCAAATACATTTCTTTTGAGAGGCCGCTCTCAACACTGAGAAAGCATCACCCTTCTCTTTTCTCCCGGGGCCTGATCAGCCCATGCAGCCCAGGGCGTCTGACCTTTAGTTTCCAGAGATGCATCTCTCTCTCTTTCCTGTACCAACAAACTATCAGATCATTAAGAGGATCATTAAAAAAAAGCCAAACCTCAAAGCTAAGCGGGCTGGTCTCATTAATGTCTTACACTGCATTTACATTATCTCCTGGGTAACACAGGCAAGAAAATTTCCAAATCAGATGGGGCAAAAAAGAGGAAGGAAATTCACAGTTTAACACGCGCACAGTTAGTGACCCTCTTTTTACCTCCTTTGCCTTTTGAGTAAATCGCACATTAACTACAGTAAATGCTGGCCTAATTAGTCAGGGTACACTATACGCCACAAACAGCCCTGCTGAATGCTTTTTCAGTTCTAATAGTTGTTTGTCTGGGTTTGTATGCAAATGCACATGAGGAGCTGTGGTAAAAGATACAAAATTGACTGAAATAAACTTACTGCATCACAAATTAGCAAAGAGCATGCCTAGAAACAAATAATTCAATTTTATGGTTGCTGCTAAAATAAACTATATGGCTCCTGCATGTTGCATGAGACCGTGAAATCTGAAATAATAAACAAAGTCAAATAAACAAGTAAAATGAAACAATAAACAACAAAAAAAGGATGATTTCATCATATTTAGGATCAACAGCCCTCCTGGTACGTAGCTAAGGTTACAACTGATTAAGTTGCACGTTTTTCATTTGAGGGAAAGAGCTGCACACGGAGCGCTGGATGGACCATACATGAGTTCTGGTTAAGTGTGCCCAGAGGTGGGACTCATTATTAAAAATAAATATTTATAACCAATCTGTTACTTGAAATAAAATAGGTACATAATATGAATATAACAAAGGGATTACAAGGTCGTGACATTACAAGGCTTATGAAACTTTTATTTGGAGGGTACAGTGTAAAGGTCTGGTTGCTGTTTGGGGGGAAATGAGTCAGCCCCGCGTAGAGAGAGGCTGAACTCCTCCCTCCCTCCTGTCTTTCGCTGAGGGATGATGGCCTTTTATCACTTTCCTACTTTACTGTGTATTTACACTAAGGTAGCTGCCCACGACTACATGGGACTCAGTAGCATCGCCACCTATTATGAGGTTCGGTCAGTGTTTTAATATTTCAGTAACAGCTCCTGGAGTCACATCATGCATTTATTCTCATAACTAAGAAAAGTACAGGGCCATGTGCTGATTTTCCTCTGTACACCTCTGAATTGCTCAGAGCACAGTTAACAACTTCCCATTTGTATGCACTGAATCTGAGTACCTCCAGTAACATTGCAATTTTAGTTTTGGTTGAGAATAAAATGATAGTTATTTGCCCAATGAAAACCCAAACACGACCTCAACTTGTATTTTGTTCAATAATCTCTAGTACATTTAGTAAACTGCTGTTCTGAGTGGATTATGTTCAAACACAGAGTGAATACTTACAATCATCACCATAAAAAAATGGACTCACTAGGTATTAATTTTTGATGTACTAAGCACTTCCTTTGCAATTCTATTGTCATCTGGCATCATTGTACCATAAATTTAGAGTGTTGCCTGGAACAGCTCTGCACCGTTTTGTAACATGACTCCTTATGATTTAGCAAGTTTAAGCAGACAGAGCTGATTGTAGAAGCCATTTGCATTTACTACTCTTTAGGAAGATAAGAAAGACAATCTAAAAACTTTTAAAATAGAACTATCTCTGCGTGGCTTAATAAATTGTTATGAATAAGCAAAATCCTTGATTATGTTACACCCTAAATTAGCCTGGGTTTTACATGAGTTTGTAACCGATGGAGGAAAAAATGAACAAAAGAGAACAAACCAACTGTAAGTCTTGGAAAGTGCCATATAAATCCAGTGAGATTTTGCGCCAGGGGAGGTTTAGATTGGCTATTAGGAAAAATTTCTACACCAAAAGGGTTATCAAACGCTGGAACACGCTGCCCAAGGAAGTGGTGGAGTCGCCATCCCTGGAGGTATTTAAAAGACGGGTGGATGTGGTGCTGAGGGACACGGGTTAGTGGTGGTTTTGGCAGTGCTGGGTTAATGGTTGGACTCGGTGATCTTAAAGGTCCCTTCCAACCTGGACGATTCTATGAAGGAACAAGGAATAATCACACTTCTGGGGAGACACTAGGAGGTTAATTATTATGCCCCATTTTGCACTGTTTTTCTTACCTGCTACCTGCACTCGATAGTGAGATGCCACACAGGATTCCCTCCTGAAAAGGACTCTGGGATTTGGCTTTTGTTTTCCTGAAGACGGATAAAACACTATAGTGTACCACAGACTGGTGTACGTGCTTACCGCAAGCTTTTTAAAAAACAGCGTATCCGGTTGTTTGGAAACAGAGGTGGCAACAGAAGTTGAGAAATCACCTATTTCTGCAGGGAGACAAAAGCTGTGCTTACAGATTCTCAGTTGGGTGCAGCTGCGGTCTGTGTTTCTCCCTGGCCTGCCAAACTCTTCCACTGGTCTTCTTCAATACCCTCTCAAATCACTCAGAAAAGCCTCCTAACGTCAAGGACTGTGTGGCAGAGATAGCTAAACTCTGCTCCATGTGGGCTAGCATTCAAGCGTGGCTTTGGAGGGATGAGCCAAGCCTACATTCACAGCTCCAGGAAGGGCTCCTGCCTGAAATGCAAAGGAGAGAAACACAGAGCATGTGTCTCATAAACTCTTCCAGGGTGCTTTTTTTCTTTTTTCTTCTTCTTTTTATATTTTTTTTAAAATTAATCTCGGAAAGAAATATATTTACGTTTTAAAATACCAGTGAACCAAGCAAAATCATGAGACTTTGCATAAATAGTGGGTAGATGTAATACAGAGTATTTACTCTTGCATCCTGACAAAAGAAATGGAGTTCCCCTTACATGCCATATTTTAAAAGCTGAAACAGAAACCAGATCCTTTCCCTGCCTGAGAAAATGTAAAAGGGGTATTTTGCTGGAAAACTGAGCTCTTTTCGTCAACAATGAGCTGTAACACGCTGTCCGTACTTAGAAAAGCTGTCAGGAAACAGCGTATTTGCATTAGGATTTGCGTATTTTTTCTTTATTTTTTTTTCCTGCAAACCTCGTGTTCTTTCAAGTCCTCCAAGATGCACTAAAAGCAAGCACTTTGCAGGAGGCTCCCTGAACCTTACAGAATTAAAGCCGTGAATGGTCTATCGCCTTAGTTACAGTACATGATTTCCAGTCCCGGCAAGCACACAAGGCTAATTCACAGCAAACCACAGACTCCCCGTCATTCTCAGAGTGCCCGGTCGGAGCCATTTCTGAGACAAAGCACAATCCACAAGCCTTTTAGGCTTTCCATCCTTGATAAACGCAAAACATACTTAGGAAGGGGAAACAAAGAAATACCTATGGTTTAATTAAGGGCTGAAAAGCCACAGGTATCTTCTGATACTTGAATTAATCACAATACAAAATTTTCATTTGCTACATTTATTTAGATTTGCTGCAATTTCATGGCTCTAGCAGAAGGCATGAATGCATTTTCAAGGTTCTTAGCTAACGGTTTTCTTTCTGTCTTTATCACATTTATTTTGATTGAAACAATAATATTAGAACTGCTTCTCCAGGCTCTGGGTATCCCAGCACACAACTAGCACCACAGCAAAACACCCTCAGTGCTAAAACAATCACATTAGCAGGATCTCTGTGAATTTGTAATTGTAAAGAAAATGTATTTTCAAAAAGCAAACTAAGCATATTGACATTATTAAGCATGACAGTAGGTCAGTCTGGGAAAAAGACAAAAAATGAGTTGAAGAAACATTAGTACACAATATGTATTCGCATCACCTGTCCAGCTATAAAATTGTTTCAAGCACCGCCAGAAGTCACCTGTGAGCCAATGGTCCTTATTCTAGAGAAGACAAGAGGGACATCAACACCTGACTGGCAGAGCCCCACAGCATGCTCCAGGATCCTCTCCACCCATCGGGCGACTGCTTGGGGCACACTTTGATTTGCCGTCTTCCCAAGGATGTCTGGGAAAGGAGAGGAAAGGAGATCTCACCTTAACAAAGAGCTGACTTGCACCTGGGATCTCTGGATTTGGGGGACCTCTGGGGTTTGCTGGTGAAGTACCCACAGAGAGCAGACACCGTCCCTGGGGTCATCTGTATCTTCAGAAAGAAAGATGGAGATAAAATTAATTACTCCCACAGATCCTGTTTATTCTGAGATTTCAAATTCAGATTGCATTTACTCTGTGGAGATTTCTACTCAGAGCAGGTGCATGTGGACCTGGTGCATCCCTTCAAAAATGTAGTAGAGTCATCAGAAACTAGCTCAAGTGGTTTAACATAGATCAGAGTACAAGAATGGCTGGTTTTCGGCCTTCAGTTGAAACCCAGTAAGTTCCCATGAGCAGAGTAACGCACCAAGTGGATCGGGACAAACTTGATAGATCTTACTAAGATCTTGGTCGTATTGACCACTTATGTGTCAGTATAAGGAAATACCCTCCACATCAAGCTACCACAAGAGAGATGCTTGCAAAGCCCATCCCACACTTTGCTCTTAGGCCACAAGGATATTGCAACATTGAGCGTGTCCTGCCTTGGTTCAGCCTTGCAGCTGGTTACGCGGGGGATGGATATTTGTGCAGCTTGCTGGGGAAGTAAGAAGAGGAGGGCAAAGGAGCATGCAGTGACCTGCTGTCAGGGCCGGGGTGTCTGGCAGCAAAAAGAGGCATGAGCGTGGTCTTTCTCTTCTACTGACCTCATAGTTTGATCTGTAAGAATCTCTACAGGCATTTTTCATAATATGCTAGGTTTGCTTGCATAATTAATGTGTCTGGGGAAAGGTCTCTGTTGTGTAGAAAAGTACCAAGCAGTGCTGCCAAAGTGCTGTGAAAGTTTGCAAATCCAGATGACTATTTTGAAAGCTCTGACAGAAGACGTGAAGTCTGTGAAATAAACTGCAGAGCATTTATTCATCAGCCCAATAACCCTCACAAAATAGAGGCTGGGAATCTTCTGTAGCCTGGGAGGCTAGGGAGAAGAAAATAATGTTGGTAGTACTATCTATGTTTCTTTTATATTCTTAGGCTACTCTTTTTCAAAAAAAAAAAAAAAAGAAACAAAACCAAACTTGTCTCCACTCTAGTGGAAGGAAAAATAATTAGAAAAAGGAAAAAGATTAGATTAAATCAAAACTTGACTGTTAACTAGCAGCTGGGATTCTGATGGTCTGGTGCTTAAACCTCCATGATGCTTTCTGAAGCTCTATAGTGCAACCGCTATCTGTAATTCCAAAGCTAAAGAACAGTATAATTTGAAATAGATGATATGAAATAAAGATAACTCATGGTATTATGAGTTTACCTCCTTTTCTTTCTCTAATTTTCTGTGGGTGAAGTGACCAAAGAAAAGCTAGAAACAGGTGGATATTTCTTCTGGTTCTTTTACAGCTAAAATTTTAAGCATTTTTAAAAGGTACAAAATTATTGTGGCTGTGTGTCTACACCAACACCACCTTGACTACATACACCTGCATTTCCATTTACGAAAGCAATCTTTTTTAATCTTGATGTGTGAAATAACACGCATTTTGGAATGAAATTATAGCTTTTATTTTGAAATACAGGCCTGCATGTAATATTACACCCCATGGTCTCAGTCTGTACAGTAAGTATTATCCATCTGATTAAAGGGGAATCCTTTTTTTTTACTGGCAATAACAAATAATTTTATACCACAATAGTGGAGTATACATTCTGGAGAAAGGGCTCAACTACTGATGAGAATTTTTTACTATAGGAAAAGGATTACTATAACCCCATGGCCGAAAAAATAGTTATCTTGGATAAACGGATCACACAATTTTCTTTAAAGTCAGCCATTACGAAGTGCGTTTGTTTTTTTTTTAATCCTTGGAAATCTACCTTCTCCTCTAGCAGCTTGGGGATTCTTTCCTTTATTTTAAATAAGGATAGATTTTCTTACTTATATAAAATGACTGTGGAAAGAAAAATCCTGTGTAATGCTTCATAGCAGATCTTTGAGCACAAACTTCCATAGAGTGACTCTACGTTGCTCTGAAAAATGGGAATGGGGCTCTGGTTACAGCTTACAGACTCGGGCTCTGCTGTAGACAGATACAATACGCAGATAAAGATGAATCTAATTAGGCTAAATCTCTTCATTTCCACCCTTACACTTCAGTACGTGTTGAATGTGATTTCAGGAAAGATCATATCTGAGCTTTGGATTTTCAAACAACTGAGAAAAACACACGTGCCACTTAAAACCTCTTTTTTTTTGGATCTGGGAATGCAAACTGTGGCTGGTGCCACAGTGTGAGCAGAGGAAGGGACACCAGGATACACTCTCCAAACAGCTGCAGGAATTTAGACTTCCACGCTGCTGACAATAGTAGTGTTATTTGCCCCATTTAACAGCGTGTGCTCAATTTTCTTTGAGCAACATTACTGTTAGTCAGCTGTCTCTAATGTTCGGTTTAGGAAAATGAACTGCTGTGTGGCTGACAAAGGTTTGAATCAAATAATGTATTACGATCTGGGGAAAATGATGGATAACATTCTTCACCCATTTACTTAAGGTTCTTTTTCATCATTAAAAATGTATCTCATGTAAACTGAATGCACCATATCATCTTGTAGATATGCAAGTAAGATTCACTTTTGGATTAAAATTACATTTATTTAGATTGCGTGCAGAAGCATGTAGACATCTATTTCAGTAGTTTTAAGATTGTTGAAGAAAGAGAGATCAGAATGAAGCGTGCAAAAAACATCATATAAGTAGGTATGTATGCAATACTGGTGCATTCTAGCTTACCTGGAGACTGGGGCAGATAAGAACACGTGCTCTTTAACTTCCTTGCCCCGGTGCTCTAGAGAAACGCTATCTATGTTGCTGCTTATCGATCAGTAAACGTAGTCGAAGTATCTTGCATTTCAATAATATTTCAATGCTGTTGGGGTAACCACCAATCATACCAATCAAAAGAGTTTATTTCCTTACCTTCTTGTCTCTGTCCATTGGTGGTACCTTTCCATGTACTTGCATTAAACTGCAAGTTCTGGAGTTGTCTTTTAGTCCCAAGTGTGGGGAGGCTGGAACACAACGGGGTCTGGCAGCACTTCGTACTTTTCAAAGCCTGAAACAGTAATACCAATACATTATTAAATGAAAGTTTTAAAATGATATAGCAACAAGTACATAATTTCATAATAGCACTCAAAAATAACTGCCCTAATACCTTTCTATCCAGATAGAGCGTACCTTACATATCATGGAAAAATTGGTTCTTTCCGAGGGTGCAACACAGTTTGCTTAGATAATACTGAGTGTAGGCTTCCAGCACTTTACAATGCCCTGAACTAGAACTATTAAAATATTGGTTTGCCAGAGACCAGGCAGTGCATTTCCCCTGATTGCTAACAGAAACGTATGTCACAAAAATGTATCTGTTCAGAATGCTTCTCACTGTAGCATCACTTAAACACTTGGCAGAAAGGGAGAAGAAAGAAATCTTTGAATTTGAAACAAAAGGATTTAAATAATCATGATCAAGACTAAAAAAAAAAACGTGCTTGCAAAAAAGCCCAAAATATTTCCATCGACCCAGGAATTTAGATGCTATGGTGTTCAGAAATTTTCTGCCAGAGGGCTATTTTCTTCCCCTTCAAGAAGTTTTGATACATCAGCAGCCATATGCTTTAGTTTACTGGCTTCTGCTGATTTCAGTGACATTTTGCTTCTGATGAGAGAAATCTAAGTGATCTAAAAATCTATGTGATGTTTCAAAATGGGTTTTCACTTCAAATGTATAATAAATACGCTCAAACCTTTGGGAGAAGATAAATTTTGATTCTGTCAAAACTTCTCTAGCAATACAATGATGAATTGTGTATTTTGTACTATAGTAAAATAAGTAGAAGTCATGAGAGAGGACTAAATTGCCACTGAATAAGACTGTGGTTTGGTGTCATGGAAAACCTTCGCTATTGTTTGCCAATTACTATTTTTTACACTGGCCAGGCAACATCATTGCCGAATTTTCTTTTTTGGTCAGGAAATAGGGACCATGTGAGATGTACATATTCTTGATTCTGCCCCACCGAAGGAGAATGGACTAGCTGACCTTTTGAGATAACTTCCAACTACTAATTTCTTTAGTTTTATGCTTCATTCACGAGTAACAAGTCTCCAACTAGGTTCCAATGAAGGATTCACAGAATTGAACTGATCCTTGTTTCTGATCCCTTTTTTGAACCTGTGGAGTCTTTCAGGTTATGGCTTCCAGCAAACTTGGTGCTGTTTTAAGCAACTTGATATCAATACTTTTGAGAATGAAAGAAAAAAAAGGAAATTGTACTTTGACCCTTATTTATGAAATAACTTCCATTCTTTTTACTCCATAAAGAGCGCATTCTTTTTTTTCTTACAGAAAAAGCCGATTACGACACTTTTTCAGCTATGTTTTTTTCAATGAGGCTCAGTTACTGCCATCTATTGATATATATTGTGAAGGGTCACTATGAAAGTGCAACTATTCACTGTACCTTTTCTAAGAGTACTGTAAAATACCAGGGGTGAGAAAAGGACACTGAAAGAACGCTTCTCATTCCCAGCAGCAAAAACCAGTGATTTTGAGAAGAAAATATCAGTAGTAGTTTGAGGGTGGGGTAAAGCACAATCTGCTTTTATTTGAGAGGTACATTTTCAAACAAGAAGGGCAACATCCACATATGTAGGGGTAGCCTGTCACTAAATGACTTGCCTAACAAACACCTCTGAGATGCCTAGTTGTGTGATCCTCATTAGCTTGTATTGAGGTGAGCTGGCCAACGTTCAGCTCTTTAACAGCAGCCCCATCTCACTGGACACGCTCAATCTCAAAGCCTTTGGAAAACGGCCTGTTTCCAACCATCTGTGGAAGGAATGCACTGACCTGAATTAACTAACTGAAAGCAAGCCAGGTTTATAAAGGAACAAGACCAAAGAAGGAGACGCACTGAATCGGAATAAGCAGCAAGTTGTGACTTTCAGCAAAGCCCTGATTACTTGATGGGGAGCAAACTGAAGAAACTGCCACGATGGCTGAGCAAAGCAGCTCCAGAGCAACCTCATGGGAGTGGAGGAGAAAACGGGGAAGGGTCTAAGGTAGACCTTCTGAAGACAAGCTTAGCTTCTCTGTACAGAAATCTGCTTTATTAATTTGTTTTCAGCTGTGATACAAAATATCTGCTGCACGCTTCCTGCATTTTGTCAACATCTTGCTAATTACTTAAATGATACAGTTTTCTTCTTCTTCTTTTTTTTAAAATGAGACATACTGGGGAGAGGGAAAGTCTGTCTTCAGTTACTCATTCCATTTATTCAAATTACAGCTTTCCAACCCAATACTGCAGAAAAAGTGCTCCAGGGTAAATTTGTAAGTCTGTTTCGTTGTGATCCCTTAAGTATAATGCAATTAAAATCATGCCATGAATGACTAAGAGTTTAGAAGCAATTATTTTATGACTAGGTGAATTTCTACCTCACAGCAAATATTTCTCACGTTTTTGCATGCTAGTCTTTTCAGCTGGTGCTAAGAAGATTAGAAAGATTAAATAAGCATTTATAGTCATGAAAGGAAACCAAGGGCAACCTTGCTCTTGGTTTGAGCTGGACCAGGGAAGCGGAGGACTCGGGCCAGCTGTGTGTCCTGCAGCACAAGCTGGAAGGTAACAAGAGGCCTGAAGACTCACTGTGTCCACAGGATCAGGCCCTTCAGAAGTTGTTGGTCCCCCTTCTCCATGGTCCATCCATCTCCTGGATGAAGGTAAGGTGGGAGGTTAGTTGCAGCCGCCACTTGAGAGGTGAGGGCTAGAAAGGTGGAAGCACACACCACCATCGCAGTGCAGTTTAGCACAGGAACATGATGGACATGGGAATTAGCATTAACAAACCACTTAATTGCTCTGCTAGAGAGTGCTAAAATCCATGGATATCCTAACCAATGCCAGGACTGTTGCCCAGAGAATTACAAACATTTACTCTCTACCAGGGACACACAAGTCATAGGCACCGTTACCCAGTTAGGACACGGTTTTACTTTACTGTTTCAGTATTTTGACAACACAGGTTTTCCAGAATTACCACTACTCCCTCCTCATTGAAAAATCCATCACTCACATGGAAACCATGTATGGAACGATGCATATTGTTCCCAAATCTTGTGGCTCACAGTAAAGCTATAAAACCACCAATCCGAGCAGTTCAGGGAGTGGTGCTCAAGGCCTTGAGCGCAGGAGTCAAGTCCTGAGGGTGCTTTCCGTTTCCTGACTTCCAGGTTGGAATGAAGATTATCAAGCTGAGCCAGCACTCAGCTCCTTGTCCTCAGAGTCTCTGCCTGAGTTATGGCTCCCAAAGCTCCCAGGTTCCCTTGTGTGAATGTAGGGCACTTCTGTTGCAAGAGCTCAGCTACAACAGAGAGCTTCCAGGATTGTCACAGTTTTCAGGTGAGCTGGTTTCCCGATAAGATATTGAAAAAACTAGAATGATGGCCATCAGAAATTTACTTCCGATTTGACAATTTTCTTTAGAAATTATAGAAATGATAGCTGAAACACACAAAAGTGATTCCTTCAGCCATCTGAAGGGCTTCTGCCCTTCCTCATTAGGACTGTGTGGTTTGCCATCTATTCTTTGTCACGCCACATGAAAAAGGGCAAAATAAAAAGTGCACTGGCTAGTTACCTCTTCACTAAAATGTTATGCAAGAATAGTAAGTCTTTTCAGCTTGAAAAAGACTTGAGCTTCACAAATCTGTGGTGGATCTCCCGTTTTAAGGACTTTAAGCTTACCAGAAGCATGTCCCTACTCTATTTCCCTTTTAAAGTAAAAGTTACACTAGTTACTATTGTAACAATCTGCATATAATCTGCTGAGAATAAATACCCATGTAATGAGCCTGAAATGACATGGTAATTTCTTAATTCAAAATAATTACATGGCTATTTATGCCCTCTAAAATAAGGTATTACTTATTCAGCCCAAACAAATTGCTATTTGCCCAGGTTTTGAACTCTGGTAAACAGTAGCACAGCAGTCATCTGAATACTGAATCCTGAAACAATTTTATGTTAGATGTTTACTTACACAGAAACGGAAACAAATATTTGTCAAGGCAACAAGGAGATTTTAGTACAACCAAGGAAAAAAAAACAGAAAGCCCTTGAAAATGAGAACACGGGCAAGGCAGAGTGCTACAAGGGCACCAGCTGGCACAAAGTCACCTAGGTGCCCTCTAAAATGTCTCACAAGCTTGAAAATGTTAGATAAAAGAACAGGATTTGTGCAGTTTATTTTGGCTTGTCATTTGTGTCCGAGTTAACTGCCGATCTCCCTGCGTCGCCTGGAGATAAAGCTAGGAAAGCCACCACCCAGACGAAAACTGGAAGGAAGGAAAGAAGGAAGGAGGGCAGACAGGCATTCAAGCCATTTATTCCAGCCAGCTTTCCTCCTAGTCAAGAAAACGTTTTCCACTGCTTTAATGAAGGCTGGAGAAGGCCTAGATTTCAGAGCACTAATAAAAGATTTAAAAGTCACCTCATTCTAAGCAGTAGTAGAAGGCTTTTCATTAACTTGAATAATGCGTATTTCACAGACAGGCCAGAATGTGCTCCACGCACTGAGTGAGCTACACAAGTGGACTTAATTAAGTGCACTACTTTTTGTCTGTGATGATTAAATATTTGGGCCTGCAATGAAAATTAAATCCACGCTTGCTATTGTATTCCTGTACTGCACAGCTACTACTCATTTATTTCCCCCACCATTTAAACACATTAGATTGAGTTTTATACCTGTATTTATATTTTTGGAATTACTGATTTCACGTAAAGGAGTGGACTTATATGCAAGATCTAGCATGCTATTTCCTACTTCCAGGGAAAAAAAGAAGGGGAATCAGCTGAAATCTGGTCCATCCCAATTAAGTACATCTTGGGTGAGAAATAAAGCTCAGTAATCCACTTTTCCATTTAAAAAATAGGCAATCGGAAGAAGCAAAATTTTCAGAGGCTCATAGATTACAGAAAAGAAATAATGCAGGCTCTGTTTTTGCAAATGTTTTCGACTTACAACAGGGTGATCCAAAAGGTATGATGAATTAAACAAAATCGCTGCTCTGCATCCAGAGGCATCTTGGATCTTCTGCTAACAGGTGTCACCTGCTCTTCTAAACCTGTAAGAAAGACAGTGATTGCTTAGTTTCTGCTAACATATATGCCAAACAAAAAAAGGTAAAACTTCGCATGACTTAAGTGGTAGCATTCATTTTTATGCACAACTTTAAATTTTTGTTTCAGCATTATGTATCTCTCAATCTACTTATGTATTATAGTTGGACTATTCCAGTATTTTCACTTAGCATTCTTGCTGCAGAAAAATCAACATTGTACTCTTTGCTTCATTTGCTGAAGATGTTAAAGGTATAATTTAAAAAACTTGACCTTACAGAAAAATTCCAAATTTTATAGCATTCATAGAGCTAGCATTAAAATCCCTTAACACTATATTTTGCATTGTTTAAAAATAAGCTGCATGTAAGAGTACAACATAATACTTTGTGCTATACCATTTAATTAATTCATTAACGTTTTCCAAAGGAACACTATTTTTCTCTCATTGTTTGTGTTTCTTATGGTTCAGGAAATAGACTACATGGCATGAAAGGTTTTCGTCCTGGAAGCAGTTTTCTGGTTATTTTATCCGAGGTTGCGTCAAGAGGTTTGAAGTATCCTATGCGTCTTTCCTGTGGCTACGTGGCTTCAGGCTGCTTTGTGCTCTTTCATGCCAGGTCAGTTTAATTTGACCTTGGTTTTTGCTAAGGTTGCCTTGCCATTCTGCATACCAGTATTCTTTGGGGTGTTCTTGATGCTAAATAGCTTGCATATTTTCACGAGAACATTTCTGAGGCCCTAAGTAAGCTCTCTACAGTTTTCTATACAGATTCTTTAAAGCACCACAAAAGAAAGCGGAAAACCACCAACAAGAGGTTTTGGCCCTTTTCTTTAGTTGTCAGTTAACATTTTCTTTTTTTGTTTTGGCACAAACAGTACTGAGTGTGGTAGCTTATGACAGCACAACAGTAAATAGCCCCACCACTGTTACCTGCAAGCAACAGACAAAATTGCCCATAACTTCTTTGTTCCATCCCGCATTTTTTACGGTACAACTGATGAAGATTTTTAACAACTTTGGCTGCCTACAACGTCCTATTCCCTCTAGCTCTAACAGGCTTCAGCATTCAATGTTCAACGTCCTGGTACCAGTAGCAGCACATGCAGGTGCTGTTGCCCTTTTGAGTGATGATGTCCAGATTACCTTAAACAGATGAGTTAAAACTTTGGCTTTTATTCTGATGTAAGTGTCATGATATCCACTTGAATAAATTTACTTATCCATCTCAACGATATTGCTTGTTTCAGCTTGTTTGGTTTTAATTCAGGCCTGAGCTGCTCCATAATCATTTGTTCAAGTTTATGACATTACACATTGTTGACTAATAGATTCATTTTGCTGAGTTTCCATTTATTACTGTCACTATTACAGCTTGATTTGAATTTTTGTAACCTGCCTATCCTAGCATGAATCTTAATTTCATTGACGTTTAACACTGATCCTGAGGGCTCCTCGTTGACTGTTTGTCACCTAAAGATCAAATACTTTTGCTGCTGACTTTTAAAATCAATTATAATCTCACAGGATTTGGCTGAGAGGATAACCCAAAGTGAAAGGCAACGAGTCTTAAGAGAGAGAGTTTCCCAATGCACTAAAGATTGATTTTCTATGTGCAGAAACAAAAGATCTGCTAAAGGGAGGAAAAAAAAAAAAAAAAAAACCACACAAAACCCCTGCAACGCAGAGTCAAGTCTTTTCTATGAAACTTGAAAAATGTGAATAAATCTGTATTGCAGTTGCTGAATTTTAGGATCTGGTATAAAAGAGAACAACCCCACAAAGTGTTGGAAGGACACTGCTGCAAAACTTGTGCACAAGTCCTCTTAAAAGGTAGCCTTTCATCTTCCTTTAAGTGCTTCAGTTTTTCCTGTGACATACTCTATCTTTGGTTCAATTATTAAAAAAAAAAAAAGAATCATAGAACAGCCCAGGTCAGGAGGGACCTCAAAAGATCATTTGGTCCAACCTTTCATGGAAAAGGAAGCCTAGATGAGATTATCTAGCAACCTGTCCAGTCTCGTCTTGGAAACCTCCAGTGACGGAGACTCCACCACATCCCTGGGGAGGTCGTTCCAGTGATTGATTCTTCTCACCATAAAAAAATTTCTTTCTTATATCAAGATAAAGCCTTTCCCAGTGCAACTTGTACATGTTGCCCCTTGTCATCTCCATGTGGTTCCTTCTGAAAAGAGAGCCTCCCTCCTCTTCCTAGCAACCCTTTAAGTACTGGAAAACCTTTAAGCTACCAAATTTGAAAATTCTTAGAGGAATTATTCACGTATGGGTAAGCGGGAGGGTCACTAAAACCAGATTCAAAATAAACATATTTTAAAAGCTCATTTGAACAGCCTACTGAATAATCACAGAAGATTGACATAAAAACGTAAAGTTTTTGTCTTGCAATTTTTAGCAACAAATTGCTGTTACTTGATCAATAATAGGGAAGAAGCTGGGGGAAAGACAGAGCCAGAAAGTAGAAACATGTGATGGAGAAGCAACTCTGGGGAAGATGGAAAAGCTGCAAATAGGAAACTTGTACAAGAAGTTAAGGAGAAGACCAGATGGGCTGGCAGAAAAAGCTACTCTGAGAAGCCCAGGATAATATAATTGCTTAACTGGCTAGCACGTCTGAGCCAGGATCTGCATGATTGCCCTTTACTTGTCTTTCCAGGCTGCAGATCGCTATAGGTATTCTCTTCAGCCCTTCTGCTTTCCAGTTTCTCCTTCCCACAGTTGAGAACCCCCCCAATTAATGAGAAATAGTCATTACAGAAGCAATCCAGCAGTTCCTGAGAGACAGAGGGTGACCTTTTTAGATGCATGTATTGACAAAGAATTCAATTTCAGAACTATTAGGAAGTAATTTTACCTAAAAATTATGTTTAGAAATATTTTCATAATGCCAAATTTTTCTTCAGAAAATTGAGTCTTGGGTCTGTTTTCACCAAATCAGAACAATTTACTGTATTAAACAGGACAACACATTTTGCTTAAAAATCAATGATTGGCAACTGTGTTTTCTTAGAATACTGCCTTCTGGGAATTTGGATGTCTTTAGCACAAGTGAGCAAGAGATTCAAGTTGCTGTAGATGATTTAGTCGTGTAGTTCATTATCTAGCTACACATATTTCAATTACTTCATCCTGGGAGGGGTATTTCTCAGCCCCACAGAGAAAATTTCAATCAAAAATGCCAAAACAAAGTATGTCAACATTTCCAAATGAATGTTTTTTGAAATCACCATATTCTGAAGGCAGGTGTTAAAACTTCATCTTCTCTTGAAATGAAAGCAAACACTGAAATATCCTTGGGGAGGAAAATGTGCAATTTCTTCTCATCGGCTTGTTTCGATTCCCCCATTTTCAGGACACAGCCTAAATAACGGAGGCCCTTAGCAGTGAGGCAAGAGCACAGTAAAAATGGTTAAAAAGAGATGATCTGTAAAAATCAGTAAAAGTTAGTATGAAAGACATGAGTCTAGGGAACCCTACCAGTGCAATGAAAATTTTATTTGGGGTAGAATCCTTGTAATTGAAATCTAAACACAAAGAAACACATGTATAATGTAACTGTTCATGCACGTACAAGATGCTAAAAGCAAAATCACAAAGATGTCCTGTTATCAGAGCTCAGCATTAATTTACTTTTCAATTCCAGTCAATTTGTTATCACAAATGCCCTCAATTAAAATGTTTTATTTGATACAGGGCGAATTAAAACAATCTTTTTATTCTGATGATAGAGATGCACTTAGCAGCATATAAAATAGTGATTTAATGGGTACTTAATGGTCTGAAGCTTTAAATGAACAAATCATAAATTAAAGCTTTTGCAGCCTTTTACGCTTTCCCATTTGGATCCTAAAAAAACAATTTGCATTCATTATGTAGGGCTGATATACAGTACCTTGCCTCCCAATGACATTCAGCTGCATCACAACATTTGCCCCCACAGTATGCTTGACACTGTTGCCTTTTGAAGAACTTTTTAAGTTTCAGCTCTGGGTCACACTCCTTCCCTGCCAAAGGTGGACAGAATGATTTGAAACTTCTCCGGGCAACTTGGTATTTGCTGTAAAATCCAGATTCTGAGCAATCGCTGACAATAAAGCCATTTTTTTATCTTCAGTTCACTTCATAATTTCAAACCAGGCAGCAGGGGTGGATTTTCAAAACACCATATGAAAACTGAGCACAAAACCTTGATAAGGAAATGGTAAGTTTGCACTTCTTCCAGTGATACTATCTGAAAGAAATTCCTTCCCAAAAAGAAATTCTAAAAGAAAAAGTAACTCCTTTTGGGTTTTTTTTTGTAAATATTTTATCTGTGTCCAAGAAGCCTGAAGTACTTTTTTATATGTCTTTCACATCTCCATAGTCACTGTATGGAATGCAGCAGTATCAAACCACAGCACCTTCACGCCATAGAAAACAAACCAGAAAAAGTACTAAAAAACCCCAACCTATAGAAACTAAAGCAACACTCTATGTAAGTTCTTGAACAGAGCCATACCTATATTCTAAAACAAATGCAAATCTGTCCTTAGACTCTACTCCACTACCTGTCCGCTGGCAGTCTACATCCTGGTCCTTCTTGCCAGGGGAGGGAAGGCAAATCACTGCTCCTCACTGTCTGCAGCCACAGCTGGATGGAAGAGAGGGTCTCCAGAGGTTACCGAGTCAGTCTTATACGCTCACTTTGGAAAGGAAAAAAAAGAAGGAAAAATAAATAAATAAAAAAATTAACAAACAAACAACAACCCCCAAAACCAAACCAAAAAGCAAAGCGTATTTCCCTCCAACTTTCATTCAAGATATTTATAAAATAAAGAGTGTCTTGTCAAAGCGCATAAGCCCCAAATTGGAAAGTAGCTGCTACCAGATTGTAATACTTTAGTGCTTTAAAAGCAATGAAACCCAGGAATCCACTGGCTTCACCCCAGCAGGTTCACACCACTTTGTGCAGAAATGCTTAAGAGTAATGTTGCACAAGTATCTTCCATAGGAGTGACTTAAAAAAAACAAGGCATGAAGAAAGACTGTTTTGCTTGGCTGGGTTGTTGGTTGGTTGGGTTTTTTTAACCTGTAATTATACCTACTCTATGACCTTTTTTGCTTCCAAATACCCTGTGACCTGAGGGAATCAGAATTGGCTTGCTGAGGTGCCATTTTTATACGCTGACAAATATTGCTACTTGAATCACATACATTAGTCTCCCTTTCTTCTTGAGTCACTGTGATTTTTCAAGACATCAGTCGTTTGGCACTTGGAAAAAAAAATAATAACATAACACGCACTCTCACACATATCACAGAATGGTTCGGATTAGAAGGGACCTTAAAGATCATGTAGTTCTAACCCCCCTGCCATGGGCAGGGACACCTCCCACTAGACCAGGATGCTCAATATACATTTATGTGAATTCATTTTGGGTTAGAAATATTCTTTCTGATAAGAATAAAGTATTTACTTAAAAATAATTTCTAAAAGAAATAGTCAAAGCTAAAAAAAAAGAAAAAACTAAGTATTTTCTCTCTTAATATATTTTGAAGTTGTAAAATAAAATTTGTTGGGCTTTTTTTTCCAAAATAAGTAATTCAGTGAATTCTACAAGCAATAGAAAGAATTTTAATACTACTAAAAAAAAAATTGTTCTAACAATTTTAATCAATTTCCTGGGATTTTTTCACTTCTGAATTCCTTCTGAACATTCTGTGTCGTTACTTTTCTCTTTACCACTACTGTCTGACAACGAGGCATTTTCGGATGGTCTCAATGGTGCCACATAAATGGGGACTGTCTACTCGTTGATCCATAATGTGGTGTGTTTGCATTTTTCCCTCTGTACTGCATCATTAGCGTTTACCTCATTTTTACAGGCACTGTCATCTCTAGGTCATTTCAGTCATTTCTGCCTTCTGTGCAGTTTCCTCCCATTAAGGATCTAGGTTTGCAATAATTCTCTCCTGAGCGATTACTTTTGGAAGTACCATATTGCATTTCCTTTTGTTCTTTCTCTTATGTCCATTTTCAGCTTCTTCCATCTTACAAGCCTAACAAGTTTATTAAATTACAATATTAGTATCTCAGATGATATCTGAGAGCTTACATACTCATATTTATTTACTGTGATTGCTGTCATCAGTTAATGATTCCCTCCAGTATTACACGCTGTTTTTTCAAAACCTTGCTGTATTTTTAAAAATCAATAAACCCTTTTTTAATATAATGTAAATTAATACGTGAACCTTCTTTCACAAAAAATTGTTAATATACAGAAAAGAGATGTGAAATTAAGAAATGGGTAAAAGAATTTTAAAAATATTTCTCAACCTATTGTGTCTTTCCAAAATAGATTTCTACTTCATTAATATGGATGATATAGTCAAATCTACTCTGGCTCTTTCATCCGCTTCAGGGTAATATTAATTTTAACAAAAAAAAAATTCACCTTTATAAGTTGTCACGAGATGCCCACTCGTTGTCCAGCTGCCCGTGAGACTGCCGGTATCGTATGTCCTGCAAATAGATAGCATAAACAAACAAAAAGCATTCTCCACTT
>VYZM01015049.1:78195-100423 GCA_013398915.1 Dromas ardeola | reverse complement strand
TGGGTGGGGGGGGGGGGGGGTGGTGGAATAAACACAGCATCTTCTGCATTCTGCACATCTATCACAATTGAAATCTGATTAAAAAACAAACAAACAAAAAACCCAACACAACTTGTCAACCACTAGTAGACCTTCAGAAATCCATCTGCTTACACTCTTCCTATTTCTGTCATCTTTCAGAGACTTTGGGTTATTAAATGAATTGTCTGTGATAGCCTGCAAAGAAAGGACTTTGAAATATTGCATAATAATCAAGTGCCCTCAACTTCCTTAACAGAAATTCACTACAGTATACTAAATAGTCTACTGAATGGTTTGACTAACATTCATGCACTTTTGCTGAATTTATATATCCCAAATACTGGAACAGACTTAATTAGAGATGTGACAGTCTGAACCATTATTGGGGTGTTAACACATACCAGTCTTGTAATAATAATTTTCCATAGAGATTAAAGCTTAACATACTTTTTATAACGAGAAAGGCAAACTGTGGTTTTTGTGGTTTGCACCTCCATTGCCAGACAGGTTTCCAGACCACATCCATAAGGTGTGCTGCTTTATGCATGTAGCCCTTTCTTCTTCTGGTTATGTAGCGAAGCCAATGTTATATTAACCCTAAAAGACCCCAAACCTTGTTTCAGAACAGTTGCGCTCTAACAGGGAGTTCCTTCCAGAGCTGCTACTTTGTCTGTGACTTCCTCCTCCTCATTTCCATCTACTTACTCTGCCCCTAATCCCTTTTGTCTTTATCACTCCTCCTTGCCTCTGAGTTTGGGTTATCGCAAGATCCAGGTTATATGAAGACCTGTTTTAAAGCACCGGGCCATTTAAAAGGGGGACAGGATTTTTGACAGGAAAGTATTGCAATTATCCCAGTAAATGATCTTTAGAGTGAGTTGTCTCATGATGACTGAGAAAAGTCAAAGTCTGGTTAACATGCAAACAGTCCCATTTATTAACTTACAAGAAAATGACTAGAAGCCTCTCGCTGATTCCTTTTGCACACTAAATATTACTGTGTTTTGAATACTTCAGAAGGACAATTTTTATCTCTAAAGTTGCTCATGAACTAACAGAGACCCCCACTTAAGTAAGTCTTACCTTAACTTTAGACCTGGTTCTTTCCAAAATGAATGTACATCCCGCTCCTGGGGGAATCCAACTTGTAAAACTTGGTCTGGTTCCAGCATGGAGCCAGATCACGCCTGGGAAGTCCCCCCTGGTTCCACAAGACAGAAACAAGCAGCAAAATCCTGGCTTCAGTAGCATTTTGGTGAGAAATACTAGAAATCAGGGAAGCTTTGTGCAAGAAAGCTTTTCCATTTGAATCTTTGATATTACTATTTAATTGCAAGTTTTCTGCCAAACGCTCTTTCACGCAAATCTATTTGCATTTTCTACTAGATATTGACCCAAAACAGGATTAAGAAGGCTTCGGACACAAACATAGTTTTTAGGCTTGAGAAATATACATTTTCAAATTATTTTTTACATGATCAAATACCAACCTAAAACAAAAAAATCAAAAGTTATAGTTTTTCAAATGGCTTTCTATTGTTCTAACCTTTAGCAAATCAGTTGTTTGGTCGCTTTTTCTATTTTGGCTTAAAATATCTGCCAAACTTGGTGAAAGAGCGCGCAAGTCCATCATCAGGATGAAGCTGTTCACTTTGCAGGCCTCAATCCCAAACCATTAACATCAGTGAAAGGTTTTTATTGATTGCAGTGGATGGCAGAACAAGCTGTACCCAGGACTTACTGCAAATCGCATTTGATGTGCTCTGGCTTTTTCCCTTTAGATAACTTGTGTGATCATAGTCATAGAGAGATTAAACTTAATTCGTTACTGATTTTTGTCAAAGAATTGCCTAAAAAGAGGTCTTTCTGATATCCAACCAGTTCTAACAATCAAAACTTTCCGTGTTTTTGGTTTTTTTCTTCAGCTCATCAGGTCTCTCTCAGGGCTTCACAGAATGATGCTTAGCAGAAGCTCAAGAGAATCTGCAGGTCCTGTACTGCTGAGAGATGAAGTTAAACTAAACCGAGCAATGCGTTTATGAACTTTGTTGCTCTAGGTTGCTAGGAAAAGTTAATGAATTCAAGTTAGGCATTATATACTTCTAATACATACAGATAATCCTATCATGAAAGGTTGACCAACTGCCTTTTGAATCTCTATACAGTGCCACCCATGAGACAGGCACACTTACAAATGAGGAGCAATCAGGACTAATGAGCAGAGCAGACAGAAGTTTTCCTTAAGCCGGTCTCATTACCAACTGATATAGATGCCACCATATTTCCTTGTCACTTCCAAAGCCAAAACGTCAGCAAGAAGTTGCTTACAGAAAGCGATTTTTGGCTTTCCCAGAGAGTCAGTTAATTACACTCGCACTTTAAAAATTAATGGGAAATGTGTGAGGTTATTTCGGATCCTCCTGTTACTTGCGTAAACACGATAGTATTGGTAGCAGGTACAGCATAGTGTACCTTGTTGCTCCAAGGCTTTGCAGGAACAAGCAACTACACCTTCCTGCCCGCTTTGCACCTGTGATAATAACACTTCCAAAGCTATTAAATAAGCATTCGTGTCCAGAGTGAGTCCTGCTTGCTTGGATATGATAGATGAGAACCAAAGTCTTTTTTTTTTTTTTTTCTTCTTTGCTTGACACTGATATTCTATGTAGCTATTTCTCTGGCTCATACCTCATCATAACGATTGTTTTTCTCAAGCTGAACTCAGTAAGGCTTTATTGGCCTGAAAATACTCTCACTAGTGACGCCAAAATGAATTCTTAACATCCAGATTCTCATAGATACAAAGGCTGGGAGTCATACATGAAAAGGCAACACGCTTTTTAGGTTAGTCTACAGGGGACATACCCAGGTAGACTTTCTTGTACTTTTCTGTACTTGCATCCAAAACCAAAAGAAGTTGATGGCCATGGTGTAACATTTCTTTCCTTTCTCCTCGTCTGGAAGTTTTAGGAAGGAATAATCACGTTTACTTTGTAAACTTTACTTCGGATTTTCCAGTCCTTACCTTATCTTGTCTGAATTTCCCTTTACTGGGTGGAAATTTCAGGGTACGATACCTGAAAGAGCTCCTCCTGCACAGTTAATCTGCCAAATACTCTTTCCAGGGCCATACACAGAAAATAGAAACTAAAAGTAAATCCTCATGGAGACCATGTCCTCTCCTCCCACCTCCACCTCTGGATTTTTGCTGTCGTTTATTTCTGATTTACTCATCCAAGTTTTTTCTCGACTCAAACTGGCTGCTCTACAACTTTATCGTGTTTCTTAATCACATCTCTCACCCACTAAGTGATGTTCCCTGACAAGTCAGAAGACAAGCAAGCTGTCTGTTCTGCTGCCTCTTTGCATTTTTTTACCTTTTATTTCTCTTCTTTCCTCATGTTTTCAAGTATTTCAGCAGCCTCTCTAGCTAGGTTTGTACTTTCTGTCCACTTCAGACCAAACAGAATATTTTGGTTACGTTTTAACATGCAAAACAGATAAATGCTACCTGAAGGCAGTATTTCCAGCAGATGGCCCTTTTAAAAACTTTATTATGAAAAATAATTTTTTCTAGAAAATATTTTATCTGTCATTATAATACTATTTGCTAATTCATGCCAAACTCATCAATTCTTTTGGTTTGGAACAATGTTTGAATAGAAAAGGAAAAACTGGAATGCTGTGGCTGCCTCTTATCATACTGCTCTCCAGTCAGAGCATCAGAAATTGGAATCCCAGTTTTTTACTTACCGTCTTCCACCTGCCACTGAAGTGTGCTGCTCATTGGACCGGTAGGCACTCTAAGGCATCACACATTGGAGCTCTTTTACTTCTTTTTCAAAACTTAAGTATCCACTGAACACAGATCACTAATCTGAAATTCTTAGCTCAAGAGGGACAGCAACAGCAATTGGTTCCTACAAAAGTTTGGGAAGTTTGCTACTTCATTTCTTGAACTTTTTTTTCACATCTGAAAATAGAACACATCAGTTAGACCAAAAATAATAACATCCTAGATGACAAAATAATTTTAGCGAAGGTTTGTGTTTTTCTTCAGCAAAATTGAAAATAGCAGAAACAAGTATTAAGGACTTGTATTTTCCTTCAGTGAAATGGAAGACAATAACAAATGCCACTCTTCTCTGAGTCATAATTAATTAAAATGCTTTAAGTTTTGAATTTAGTAGCCAAAGAAATAGATCAATTCTGAGCAGCACTAGATAACAGCAAAAGAAATGTTATGGTACCCTTAATTCTCCAATGTCAACCATCCTGGTTATTTTCTTTTTGCATATGCTTTCAAATTTAAATACATACTTTTGTGTTTAAAAACACCTTTGTATTTAGTTTTTTTAAAAAAATCATAGCTGGAATTTTTGAGAACAGACAAATAAACCGAGAATTTTGAATAGGAGAACCTTTTTGCATACATGTTATGTTTTGCCTAATATAAATGCCATTTCTGTTTCTTCTAAGGGTAACCGCTGTAGGCACGTGTGCCTGCATAGACACACAGCTGGGATTTTGTGTTGACAAGGTCTATACAAAACAGATAGAAGGGTTTGCCAAAGGTTAAATATTTCTCATCAGATTCCACCTCTGCTATTGATCTGGAGATTTATGGCTAAAATTGAGTAAATTATGTGACCTTGAAGTAGAGCTCCTTGGATTTAAAATGTGACTTGATTCAGCCCTATTTTATATACTACTTACTTAAGCGTACACTTTGACTTCTAAACACATGCCTGTCCCTGTCTTTTGAGGGAGAGGGAAAAACGGAAACATGATGATTAAAGCTGAAAACTTTCAGCACTTTCTGTCATCCATTTTGAGATGGATCCTAGACATTTTGGCCTGAGGTTTTCTTAATGCTTTCACAGTTGCGCAAAGGTGCCGGTAGACACTTAGATATTCAAAGGCTCTTCTTATACAATGCAGTAGGAGTCTGGCAGTTCTCCTGCTGTCATGCTTATTCCTATAATGTGGTGAGCCACTCTCAAGGGCCCACAGCTGCGTTTTTAAGCAAATGTATTGTTTTGGTTAAAGATGGTTAACATGTTAGAAAAAAAAATTAAAAAAAAAAAAAAATGACAATTCCTATGGTGTCATCACAATTCGCTTTATATCCACTTGACTGCGTATGGTAATACTGTAGGACACGACTGTGTAAGAGAGGAGAAAGATCAGAAAGCATAGTGTTTGCTTTTAAGAGACTGGGTCAACCCAAAATCTCAGCTGTAAACACTTAAATGCTGTCAAAGGGCTTTAGATACTAAGAGTAGTTCACTTGTCCCTGATTTTGACTGCAAGCAAGGAGATCGTTTGATCCCAGTGATGCTCTAGGGACTTCCCCAGGTGTTGGGGACTGACCCCAAGTCAGGGCTCCTTCCAAACCTGCTGGCAGCAGTGGCTTCCAGTGGAGCATGGATCAGGCGCTCAGGTGAGAAGCTCTTGAGCTGCTGCTTGGCCCCTTGAGCCATCCAATCCACCAGCCTGGGGTTTCTCTGAAATGGAAGGAAACGCTATTAAAACTCGTGTGTATATGGGAAGTGTATGGCTGAAAAATTAAAAATTTATGACGTTGCATTCTCCATAAGACTTGAAAATGAAGTGTTGTAATAATGAAATATTAATATTTAAAGTAGAGAACTACAAGCTCAGAATTTAATATATCACACTACAGTTTAGTCCCTAACAATTACTATACCTCACTGTTGGACTAAATGTGCTGACACACAAAAGGGAAACAGGCAAGGACTTTATTTTTACTTCCCCATATCGAAAATAAAATTAATTTTAATCAAACTTTGGTTTGTCTGTGACAAACCCTGATTTTTTAACTGTTACTGCTCACCTTGAGTGCAAAATTTACTTATTATATAAAGCAAGCTCAAACAGTTATGCTCACAGTAACTTTTAAAACAAAATAAAAAAGAAACACAATATGCACCCTGAAACAAACAAACAAAAAAAAAGCAGGAGGGGGAATATAGAGAATACTTCAAAGGCAGCCTTTTGGAAGGTAATAGATGTTAGAACTGTCAGCTACAAACCAGTAGAAAGACAGATGTACTTGAAATGTCTTGTCCAATAAAGATCCCACATGTCACTCAAAATGATCAGACTATTTATTACAGAATTTGTAATGGAAACATGAAAGAAGGCATGAAACGACACAACAGAGACAGATGGACTGTTTGCTACATATGTCATTTAATATCAATCAGTGACTAGAATTTATTAACACAGTTGCTGCTTTAATGGATTGAACAAGCTCAAAAACATTTAATGCACTAGATGGTAGGTGATAATTAAAATGCAAGACACATGGCTTCAAAAAGTGTAATAGTCTCCTGAGAATATCTAGTATAATTTATTTATTAAAAAAAACCCAACAGACCTTACTCAGTTTTTGAAGAATTAAGGTTGTTTCACTACCAGTATCCCCACTGGAAGATGAACTGAACATTGGCATTATATCGATAATGTTTTCTACTATTTCTTCATCTAACTCTGCTTGTTCCCTTAACTTTTAAGCACTCTTCTTGGAAGATACTTAATGCAAGGAGGACAGAACGACTGCCAGCAGTACAGACAGAGGAGAGCCCCCAGAGAAGAAACACCAAGCTGCTGGAGATATCCCAGCTACAGTGGTTTTTCCCAAAGACGTTTTTATTGTTCCATTTGTGTAGCCTACGAGTTATTTCTCAAAGCAACTCTAATTCAGCAGCACCATGTATTATATTTATCTATAATGCTTGTAGGAGAAAATCCCCAAACAGTATTTATTATACTGAAAAAGACTGCAGACCTTTCCTCATTCCCTCCACTGACATGGTCCTTCACCCAGTTTAGAGCTGCCACCTCTGGTGAGCACTTCTTTTTAGCATTTCCAAGGAGCTATATGTAAGCTATNGGGGGGGAAGATTCAGAAAAAAGAACACAGTGACGTCCCTGTATACGTTTGATTTCTAGGCTATTCTAAAATACAGAAATCTAAATACAAGTGTCCATTTTTACCACAAATGATGAAGAAAAGAGTATAAATACACGATCTGTTTTTGGAACTGTTTAAATTACTTTACATTACTATGAAAATGGCATTTGGCAATTGAATCAGAGCCCGAATTTCCCTGAAGAGTTCGTAATTCATAGGAGTCCAGTGGCAGAAATCCCAATTATTTTAGTAGTAAACCCAAAGATAGTTTGCTATCCAATGGTAATTCCCTTACACTGCTTTGCAAAGTCCAGCTATATTCACTAGGTTGGTCCCATTTAATTAATTAATTAATTAAATTTATTCCTGGTTCATAGTTGTCTTAGTCTTCCATCTTCCCAGGTACAACAGTAGGAAGTATCATTAACGTACCGTGATTGTGAAATTAATCGTATAAATAAAAAAACGACACAAATAACAATCCCTTTCACTTTGGGGTCACACTAGTGTTATCTTAACACTAACCTTCGTCATGTTTTTGACAATGAGAGAGAATATTCTGTAAAAAAAGAGAAAAAGAGGCCTTTCGCCACCCTACTTCTTCCCCCAGTATTCATAGCCTTCTCATGAATTCTTTCAGCAATGTTTATATACCAATACTCTTAAAAACTGAAAAGCAGAAAAGAAATTTTAAACATGTATTCCAGCGGGATGCTTGAGAAAGAAAAAATTAAAACCTTTGTAATTTTCCATGAGAAGTTATTTTTCTTATCGTACTGACACTGTCAGAACATTTAATTTTCACCATCTCTGTAAAATCATTTAATCACCTGATTTGTGTGTCCACAACTAAATCTGCCTGACAGACACACGAACCTGCATATCTTTGAAAAATCTGTGTGTGTGTGGAGTTACATACACACATATACATAGAAATCTTCAGATAAACTGAGGATCTGGCCTTTTCCTTCAAGACCAGTTGCTTAGCAACTCATGGAAGGTTGTTTTTTTTTTTTTTTAGAAACTTCTTAGAAAATAAGGCCCAGTTGTTTAACAACTGAGTTTTAAGGTTTTAAATTGTGGGGTTTTTTAACAGCCGAGACTCAGTAACATAAATCTTCAGGAGAAAATCCTACTCCCACTGAAGACTTTTTACTCATTTTAGAAGGTAGGATTTCCTGGCTGTTGCTTTTCCTGTTTCTTTTTGTTTTAAAGCCAATATTGATCACGATCTACTACTGTTTCCCTGCCTCTCCCCAGCTCTTCCCCTGAAATGTGTTCACGGGCTTCAATTATGCCTTCACTGAAAATGATCCTTTCACGAGTAGTTACGAGAAATGACAAATGACGTTCATAATATGCCATGTCACCGGAGCACTAATCAAATTAGACTTACTACCTTTGCAATCACAAGTGGGTCTTCACGTTTTATATCCAAACACAATTTGAGTCAAGTTAGCCTGCCAGAACATTGCTCCCATCCTCATAAAAGTATATGACAGCTATAACAAGCGTCTGGGGAGCAGGCAGGTGCAGCGCGATACCGCCACAGGAAGTCTAATGAAAATATACACCAGACTGCTTTCCTCACTAAAAGCTCTATTTCTATTAGCAATTCAGACAAATATCAATGGCAATCAATTAAGAGTGATTTGGATAAGACGTTCTGCAGGTGTATTAGATTAATTATGATCATGTTAGTTTACCGATGTGCTAATTCTGTGTATTTATTTAGACAGCATAGTATGGCTTGCCTCTAACATTAATGTCTGGGTTTTATTTCCTACCGCGCGGAATGAGAAAGACAAAATGCTACAAAAATTTGTTTTTCCTAATGAAAAAGGCTTGTGCTCTAGTGCTTACAAATTGTGATTCAAAAGCCAGGAATGAAAGTAGTCTGAGATATACATCATTTATTCCTTGATTAAAACACTTAAGGAAATCCTGAAACATTAAGAATAATAAGTAGGTTCTCAGTGCATGATTTCTAATCCAATTATTTTTTAAGAACTCGTAGAAATACAGCTAAACGTTAGCTGTATCATCATGGGGCAAACATCACCTTTGCCCCAAAATCATTGCAGTAATACAGCAAATGAATAATTCAGGAAAATAGTATTAGGAATTAAATTATAAATATCCCATGAGACTCCACAATCATGCATCACTCAATAAACAAATACAAAAAAATAAATTTTGCAACTGTCTCATCAAGTAGACATTTTGGAATACAGTGTTACATGTAGGAATAAATGTGTTAGTATCGGACTCAAATATTTGAAAGTCACTGAATAGAAAATGACTTCTAACTGACATTTGTGCCGTGCCATCTGAAGGAACATTTTATAAGTTTCAACGTTTTTGTAAACATTAAAAAATTTTAACCTCAATCTGTTAGATTTAATTTCCTGTTGCTTAATGGGTCTTGCTTTTCACCTTTATGGTTACTGTTTTACAGTAGTGCCAAGTTGGATCTGATACAAAGCATCTTAGCAGATTCCGCACATATTTTGGTTAATTTAGCTATCTGTAGTCCAAGGAAACGCTTTGGTTTAAATTATGTGACATTTCTCCATATTGCATATTGAATGCCGTATCTCAGTTTTGCTACAAATTTTCACCAAAGAGAATGGAGAAAAGGAAGAAAAGGCAGGGTTTGATATTCTGAGCAAAACTAGTATTCTCAGAATCATACGAGTTTTAATCATTTGCATCCAGTGAAATACAGAACAGTTAAGCAAAACCAAGATCATCTATACCCAAGGGGATAGAGTAGAGGCCATACCAGTGAAAAGGCTCACGATTTCAATTTGAAGTTAAACCTGCACTGGAAGTATCAGGGATCTCTAGATTTCTTCTTTCACTTGTCTTTTGCTCAAAGAACAGTAACCTAAAGAGAGAAGGCAGATTTAGAAAAAGTCTGCTACACCAGTTGGGTCAGGCAGACACTCAGTCGTAACCAGATCCTGTCTTGCAGCTGGTTTAGTCACACAGGTATAACAAGACAAGGAAACAGGCCCTTGGAGAAGAAATAGCACGTACACTTTTATTAGAGGGCAAAAAAGAAGAAAACTTCATGTGAAAAATCCCATAAAACAAAGCTATCACCATACCACTTTGCTTTGTAACCAATATCTTACTCAACTCCTAATTTTACAGGTAAATTGAAATTAATCCCTGTTGCCAAAAAAACTTTCACTACCTTTTCTCTTTACAGATTTGCTCTTTTTTAGCTCCTTCACAAGCAAGAAATACAGGGGTATTAGATCCATGTAGAAGAGATCACAATAAGGCCCACTGTATTCCTCCAATCTGACTTGGAAAAGCTACAAGAACTCGATACAGAATGGCTGAAAAAATTTCAAAGATGGGGGAAAAAAAATGTTAACTGTTCTTTGTACTGTTATTACTAAAATTTACTGCTCTGAGATAATTTAAGAATGAAAGGATTAGATCAGAGCAAGGACATCAAAGTTTAAAAATGCAAAGTAATCTTCAATCGAATTAAAAACTGTAATTTAATAAAGTTGCTCAGTGATCTGCACTCTGCCCCTCAGTGATCTTTGGGAAATGTGCCAAGTGATGGTTCAGTTTCTAAATAGAAATTCTGTTATACGCTTACTTAGCTTACACCATTTAAAAAATAAATGCAATGAACTACAGTAATTCACTAGCTGCGGTTTCAAAACCCAGACTGGTTTCAAAGTCTTGCTAGAAACTTGTGCGATAGTCTACAAAGACTTCATTTGAAGCACTGAGTAGAAGAAATTTAGCTGATGACAGTCTTCAGCAGACCACTGAGGTCATCATTTGGGCATCAGTTGTTTCACGTGTTATTTGCGTCTCAGTATGATTCCCCATTTTGCCATTACAATATGCAAACTTTTAGAATCCACATAAAAAGGCTTCCTTTACTTCTAAATGCAGCACGATCAAGAAACCTCACAGGGAAGGAAGTAAAATCCCTAAATAATGATTTCAACCTTCAGCTATCCCAAACACCCAGAATTAGCAGTTGAACCTCCAGAAACCATACTTGGGGAACGCAAACTTATTTCTGTCTCTCAGAACTGGTCCTGGCACTTTCAAGCCTTTCTCTGAATTTGCAAGGACTAGAGTTTCCAATAAAAATATCAAGAAAAAGTATGCTGTCACATCCACGTTCTCCAAATACTTTACCAGGTAATGACTAACATGGGCTAGTGCCTGCTCTGCACTAAGCACTTCCACATCACGCGTGGCTTTGAGACATACATCACTTGATCAGATCATACGTCACTAATGAATTATCCAGTAAGATACAAAACACATCTAATACAAATACATTTTCTAACCATTTCACATCCCTGCTCAAAAAAATGAAATACTTACAAATGAAATATTTACAACTGCAATATTTACAAATTGCCAATACGTTTTCCTATTTCTCAGTTTAAGCAGATGAATCTTTACAGATGACTGTTTTCTCACTCTTAACCGTGATTTCTTGGAAAAGATGGCCTATGCCAAACAGATACAGCCCACATGGATAGTTTAAATCCATTTAACGCTGATAAAGTTGAACAACTATGAAAATTTGAATGTCAAACCACCTGAATAGATGCTGTTCCTATTATTTCTTTCAGCTATTTTATAGAAATAGTGCAGTGAACTGACAAAATTTACAGACGACCCAAATTTTTTCAGGTAGCTCAAGAATGCAAAAGATTTTGAATAAATCCATAGTGATCTAACAAGGCAGAAAACATGTGCATATGAACAAAGAATATGAGCATTGCATATGAGCCACTGCATATGAACAATCAATAAGCAATTACTGAAGTTAACCCCCTTAATTTAGAAGCAAATAAAAATATCAACTCAGAAAAAAATGAAAAAGACTATAAAACCTAATATTATTTTATAGGTAAAACAGATTAGCCACTCTCTGCTGAGAAAAAAACAACCGTACCCAGAAATTGTTTCATAAACCAGTGCATCTACCATTTAGTTATTTTACTCCCCAATTTCCAATTATTTATGTCAACTTTTAGCAGTGGAACTCTGAACTTGTGCTGGCTCATCATAAATAATCTCTAATATCCGATTCCAGACAAGGATTACTTTTATAATCATCGCAGTTTTTTGAATACCAATTCATGTCTAGACTACTTTTCTTTTTTTTTAGATCAAAACTAGAATCAAATTAATGGCTGTTTTAATTCACTTATTCTACTCCCTGGCTCCATTTTTTTATTAAAGATGTCAACTACTATTTCAACACTTATCAGAGAAATGGCAACCTCTTGGGAAAATATGTGTAAATCTCCACGTATTTCAGGCCAACAAAGCTCCAGCAGGCTGAAAAGTTGTAAAGAGGTTTCACTGTTCCCAGCCTTCTGGTGCTTCACCAAATATGACACTAAAAATTTAAAAATTACCATAACTCAAAAGTATCTATTTTTGCAAAAACACAAGGTTTTCATGTGATTGCCTTCATAATAATAGAAGTTGTAGTTGGCGTTTCCCCAGAAAAACAGGGGTCCACCTGAGGGTGGCTAAAAAGACAAAGACTACCACCTTTTCAGTTCTCCTTTCAGGCGGAAAGGGCTTCGCCACGTTCTCCGCTAACGTTTGATTTCCAGCACCACACATTCCACGTTGCACATGCTAAACCCAGCAGAGTATGTATCATATTAGCTAATCTGCTGTTCGAGAGGAACAGAGACCCCCAGTCTGCACACCTTTCCTTTCTTTCCCCTGTTCAAGGGATGCAAGTTGATACAGGCTGGGCTTAAAACCACCCAAACCAGGCTTAAAAGACCCTCCATATAGCAGGACAAGCCGTCACAAAAAAGTTCCACACTCCTACACCAGGCCCCAGGTTTCAAAGAACTTGCTTTCTTTGTTTTGCTTTTTTATCGAGGGTAAGCAGAGCCCAGGGTTGGGAAAAAGCTGCAGCGGTGTGGCTGGCATGCAGACGCTGGTATTGACCTAGCACAGCCAAATTATTTCCGCTAGTAAGTGATTTCTATAAGCAGACAACCTACATAGTAGGTGTGAGTATGTTACAGAACGCAGCACAGAAACTCCAGAAGTTTTATCATCTCTATCATCTTAGAGAACTTCCAGCTTATTTCAACAGTATGGCTAGAAATTCACCATGCAGTCGAAGATCAAATGCTTTGCGTATTTTTAAGAGAAGATCCTCTTAATGCTTCCTGTTATTACACAAAATGAAGCTTGCAGACAACTGCTGGTGATGAGAATGAAGAAGAGAGGCGCAAAGCTAGAGATGGCCTGGTACATCCCCTATGGCCAAGTCATTCTGCTGACAGACCTACGGACCGTAAAGAGACCGCAGTTGCTTTGCTCACCCTCTCCCCAGCAAAGGCATGGAAATGAATGAAAGGGAGCAATTTTTCATGCTGACAGAAGAACTCAAGTGGAACTGCGCTTCAAGAGGCAACAACTAAACAAAGGCTCACAGGCTGTAATTATTTTTCTGATGTACTAAAACTCTTTCTTAGTCTTTGTTCAAATTTCATGTGTGTCAGTCATGCACTTCATAATCGACTACTGGCCTAAAAACTCCATTTTGGCTTGCACAGGTGTTTTCTGAACCTGCACTCTTCCTGCAGCCACTTAAGTTTATGGGAGAGTTTTGGCTGCTCTTGGAGCTCCCTTTAGGTTCTGTCCCAGGAGCTCTGGAACCCGAGACACACTCTCAGCAGTTCCTCCCTCAAGTTCAGGCCTTGTTGGGTGCTGCTAAAACCACCTACTCGACAAGGCATCCTTCCTATGGCACACACCACATCTCCCCAGTAGCTCCTTTGTATTTGCAAGATAACTTCAGAGATGAGACTGACTAGGTAAAGTCTTTGAGAAACGTCAACATTTGACTGATTGATTAAAAAAATGATGACTGATAAATTTATTCTATATAATACTTAGCATTTTTTCTACGGTTTGTGAGGTGTTCCAGTAATGGGTAGGCACCTAGCCCCAGTCTCCAAGTTTTGCTGTGGATCTTAGCATCCATTCTGCTCAAGCCAGCATTTTACAGCCTCTGTTACACTTCCTACCTTGAAGCAATACAGTGTGCTAGCAAAGAAGTCAAATCTCATGCTTTAAAGACTGTGAACCAAGAGGTAGCCAAGTATCAAGATGAAAAAAAAGGTCTGCTAGATTTTCCAGTCTTGGATCCTTCTCAGAATGTCCTAAACTAAGAATAAATGCTGTGTGGATGTGCTAAGATGAGAGAGATTTACAAATAGCCTGGGAGTTGTTTCTGGATGAAATTTCCAAGAAGGCTTCTTAGCAGAATAAATGGGCTGTTGCAGTAACTTATGGTAGCACTGCCGATCTTTTCTATAACTTAAACAAACTGGGAAATAGTGGAATACTTTGTCATTATTCTCCTCTTTTGCAGCAGGTGAAGTCTACTCAGAGCTCACTGTCAGAACCAGCTAGATATACCTGTGCTGAGGGGAAAGGAACTGCGTTACAGCAGCTCAGCAGAGCTGAGACTGTGACAAGAGACTCTTCTGCCCCACACTACGATATTTGAACACCACAAGTAAATCCGGGCATACCTTGAGGACTGCTGTCTCTCTACACAGGGATTTCTCTTCATGGGAAAGAAGAACAGCTGGAAGTATTAAAGACGAGGGAGAATATATAAAGTCTTCACCAGCAACCTGGGCTGAAGAAAGAGAGAGCTGTATAATTCAGCAGATGTGATGTTTCCTCCAGGCAAAGTCAGCAGTTCCTTGGGGGGCAGGTGTAGGCAGCTTTCCCTCCCTAGAGTCACCAAAGCAATGAAAGAACACCGATATAACAAAGAAAGAACAGCTGAGTTAGAGTGTCTGCTTTAATTCTCTTTCCTAGGTTGAATGACCGTATTTTTGCCTAAAAGCATTACCATTATGGCACTGAATTTCCTAGGATCGGGGGTTTTTTTTCCTGTTTTCTTTTTCCTCTTTTAAAGAAAAGGAAATGTGCCCTGGAAGATTTAACAAGAAATTTCAATACTGTTAACATGTACATTTGTAGCTGAAAAAACAACTAGAATCTGGTCATAAAAAACCGGTACATGTTATATATTTACTTCCTACTTTCTTTGGCTAGCGTGTATTAGCAACTCCATTGAAATGAGTGGAGCATGCAGTGGCAGACAGGATCAGAATGAGATTTCAGATACGGTGTATGGCACCATGATGAATTACTGAAATTTTCCTATTCGTGTTTTATTTTTCTCAGAAACTACCTATGACTTAAAAAAACCCCAAACCACAAACCCAACCTTTATTTTCAGTAGTGCTACATTAGCCATTCAGATGATGTGTTGACAGGAGTCCCATTAGATACCCCATTGGGACTATTGGTAGTCCCCATTGGGACTGTTCAGTTTGAGGAAGAGGAGGCAGAGCGGAAACCTCAACATTCTCTACTTGAAAGGACATTGTAGAGAGGTTGGTGCTGGTCTCTTCTCACAGGTAATTAGCGATAGAACAAGAGGGAATGGCTTCAAACTGCAACAGGGTAGGTTTAGACTGGACATTAGAAAAAAAATATTCCCAGAACGAGTGGTCAGACACTGGAATAGGCTGCCCAGGGAGGTGGTGGAGTCACCATCCCTGAATGTGTTTAGAGTCGTTTAGATGCGGTGTTGGGGGATATGGTGTAGGGCAGAACTTTTTGTAGAGTGGGGTTGATTGGTTGGACTTGATGATCCCAAGGGTCTTTTCCAACCTGAATGATTCTATGATTCTATGAGACATGTGCTTACCAAAAAGCAAATCAATATGATACAGCATATTGTAATAAGAAAATATGTTAATAATTTGTAAATTTTCAATAAACTATATTCCCAAGTTTAATGCTCATCTTAAAAAGAAATCTAAGTTTATTTATTTTTTTAATTTACCTTGAAGTCTGCACACAGATCAATTGTTCACAGAACAATTTCCTTTACAAGGACATTCTGCACAGATCCCAGTGACAGCAGATTTATGTCAAAGGCTGCCAACAGATGATGTCATTGAAGGAACACATTTATATTTATCAGAAAATGAAACAATCTTGCAAACATCTTTACATTTAATCGCAGAAGTCCTATTCTCCTGTCTGTGTTCCAAACACCCATGAGGATTAAGAGCATTATAAGAAGAAACACTTTGCCCAAACAAATGATTCTGTTAAAAACATAGAAGAGAAAGAACACCAGATGTTCAAAAAGAATTGGGTATAGATTTAAGAATCAAAAAAGGATGATGAATATGGACCATGAAATAAAGCATTAAGCAATGTGATGAGCATCTGTTGAGTAATAAATCTAGTCTTTGTACGGTTCTTTTTTCAAAGTGAATTTAATGGGAAAGTTTTCCAGCTTGATGAAAATGTTGTCAAGTCAGAGAAAATACCGGTCATTTCAAAAATGGTATTTCACCTGTTAATACAAATAATCACATACCAATAAACAAAAATTATTTATCTAGGAAATAGAAGCCTTGCACTTGTACCAACTGATAAATAAATTGCCACTTTTATTTATACGTAATCCAGATGGGGAGCCGTAACTGACTCACCTCATGAGAAAAGTAGAAAAGCTAAGGCTAACTGTTATGCTTTAGTTTCAGTATGTGTGTGGAAACAACTGCTATAGTTTACCTGAAGCGCCTTTCCAGGTTCTCTAAGTTTGTAACAACACTTGAAATGATGAAATCGGGGTTGTTTTCTGAGGGAAGATAAGTATTTGTTGAGAGACTGAATAAGAAAGGTGCCCTGCAATCCACACACTAAGGAGAAAGAGGAGACCATTTTTTCTGTGCTGTAAAGTTGCTGTTATGAACTTCTTCCAAAGACATTTGCAACTGCAACAGCTGGGCTGGAAAGCACAAATTTGGCATGAAAGGGCTCCTCACTGAGAGCTAATTGTCTTTGAACAGTCTTATGAACTTTTTATTGGCTTACGGAGAGACAGAACCCTTGAAAAACTATGCCACATGTGCACAGCACGTTTTTGTCACAGGTTTTTCCACTGAGCGTGTAACCTGTACAGCTAGGGGAGAGCATACTTGCATCACTGCAGGGACCTTGGCTCAGGCCCTGAAAACTTTATGAATGATAAATGTCACCTCCTCAGCATTTTAGAAGACATTTATTTCAGTATAAGGCAAATGAGGCTTGGATAGGGAAGAATTAAAATCTGATCGTCTCATCTTGGAAAGGAAGCAAACTCTGGGCTTCTTCCTCAGTTCGCCACATAACTTCTCACAAGGAAAGCGGAACCATATGGAACATGCTATTTTAATTGTGTTGCATATTAAATTAGGAATAGTTAGTACTTCCCTTTTGTTCCCTTTTTTTTGGTTATGAAAATTAGAGTCGAAATAGTGTGGGAAGCTATACTCTTCAAGTAACTTGCAAAGTATTTTCAAAGAAATAATGAGTTAATTTTAGCCAAAGTACCCTCTTTTAGTGTAATGACAGCCAAGATTTGTCCTGGCAGTCTTTGCTGTGTGACAGCATGGCTTCAACAGGGGCGATGGAAAGTGCCACAACCAAACTGCCTGATTCGCCAGCTGGACTCCACACGTACCGTTTTCAGAGTAGGGGAATTCAACCTGAGTCCAAGATATCAAATTCCCGGGTGAAAACCAACACAGCTGTTTTCTAAGATTCACATCAAAGAGAAAGTAACCACAAATGCCAAATGCCTTCTGAAATAACACTTACTTCTTCGGTGTGTGTTTTATCAGTGCCCTGGTTTCTGGTTTGAAGTGGGAGCTTATTTGCCTAATTGCTCTGGCCAGCTCTGGGTATGTGTGGAATTTCAGGCGAATACCAGAATCCTTGCTTTTGTATTTGGCTTGAAGTGTTGCGCTTTATCCCATTCCTGTCTGCCTAACTGTATGCGAGTTCTGTTCTAAAAGGAAAATCACGGTCTATATTTCCATACTGTTACTTTAGAATAGCTTTTATCTGCAAATGGCTATACTCTGAAGTGAGTCTACAAGCAACAATGCCTGCAAAGCGTAGGTATTCAGTTCAGTATCTAAAGTCATTGCGCAAGTTTTACCGAACCTTTGGTCTGAGCAAACTCTTCCACCCTTACCTTTTATTTTAATGACTGACTGGAGTTTCTAACTTAATTACACCACTATGTGTTGCTGCTTGTCTTTCACCTTCTCCCCTTTGAATGTTCGATTCATTATTTATTTAACTTCCCACTTTCTTATTAATTTTTATCTACGCTCTGCAGGTGTCTAGACCAGTTTGTTCCTCTCTCACGGAATTGCAGATCACCAGCTGTTACATTGCTTGCAACAGTTGCACTAGATTGGGAAAATCATTTTTCATTATTTCTTAGCTTTTGGAAAATACCCACATCATGTAAACATCTCAGCGCCTTGACATAAAAACCGTAATCTCTGCAAATACAGAATTAAGCTGCAGTATTGTTCTAGGTCAGGCCTCACATATTTCATATTAATCCGCAACGCAGAAACACATTTATCTGCTATGCTCATGGCGTAGCAGTATATTTTCCATCATATCAAAATGGAAGATTCAGCATGCTCTATGCAGCGTATAGCAGGATGGGCAAACAATTTTCTGCTGCCACTGGCAAGCGAAAAACTGTTACTCTTTCTTTTCATAAGTACTAGAGTGCTGATAACCAAAAGTGCTGACTATCAGGATTTTATCTTGTCTGAGCACAATATGGGAGTTCCTGTTAAGAGCATCTTTGCAGAGCCAAGTCTGCAAGGCAATGACCTTCAGGTCTTTGTGAGATTGTACCCAAGTGGGAAGGGAAAGTGTCTCATTCAATGAAGCCATTTAAAAAAATATCTATTGCATCTTACCTTTCAGGACGCTGTATCATCAAGCTTGAAGGAATACTTCATTGTACCTGAAATATGTAATTGAGGAATGAAAAACACATTTTGGTAGAAACATCCCCTGAAATTAAAGTATACCAGAATACGCCATTTTGAAAACAGAGATATGACTGTTTTTTCACTCTCAGATTAACTCAGAAGTCCAAATTCATCAGACTCCCTTTTTCTCCTCTCTACCGGCTATCATCTTTTTTTCGTATGCTTTACCTACTTCAGCCACGGTAATGAGAGCAGAAGTATATTTCTAGAAGATGCAATGTTTAAACTTACATCCTCCTAGAAATGTTTTAGCTCAGTTACAGGTCTGCTGGCACACATGATCAATTTGCCAAGCTTCAGAGTATTCTCATGCATGAACAGGGTACCGCAAAAAATGACACTGCCTCCTTTAAAAATCAATTGTATTTAAATGAAGCAGATCAACATGCATTTTCATCTAAAAATATTCCATTATTCTATATGCAGCTACAACATTATACAGTATTTCTGGGGGAAAAATAAATCAATCAATCCATAACGAAACACAAAATCTTATAAGATTTTGCTACAACACTGAAGAGGTCATGTACCAAGAATTCTCTGCTTGAACTTGAAGCAGTTACCTCCAGAGGTTTAGGACAAGTTGTTTAGCGCTGTATCTGTCATACTACACCATTGATATTTCCTCCCTTTACGCTTACTGCAACGTTACTAAGCGAGTGATTGTAAACTGTTTTGAACCAATTTGCTGTGCCTTTGGGCTCCCCCAGCTCTGTGAGCAGGGAGCTCTGAAGGGAAGCAGAGGGCTCTGCAAAACGGGGGCTCTCTCTCCAGCCCCCCTCCTAAACTGTGACATCTCTACTTTGACACCAACAGGTCTGACCTGGTCATATCCGGGTTAATGCTGTTTAAATCATTTGCTTGTTGAGCATGAAAAGATAAAGGTTGGTTCATTTTGCTTTTTTAAAGAAAGGCTTCTTATATGATTTTTTATAACGACATTAGATTCTGTTCACATAGGGACCTAAAAACTGTACTTCTATTTATGTATTCTAGCATAATTATGCCATTTAAAATGTCAGGTGCTGTAGATGTTAATTCTCAAGTCACACACACAGACACACAGTAGAGTTCTCCAAGTGCAGCTTAGGGCAGGCGCAGTCCACATTCATTAATCCTTTTCTCCCTTAAATGAGAGTTTCACCATGATTTCTGTTTTTAAAATTTTGTATGAATCAAATGAAGGAAAGTGAAGAGTCTTTGTTTACAAGAACAGAGGAACAAAAACAACTACAGGCAACTTTTTGAGCTGGAGCTCTGAATGCGCATTTATAGTATTAATGAATAAACAGCAGAATCATTTTATTGAATATTAATATTCATAAGAGCAGAGCTAAACAACATTATAGTCTTCCTACTGACTACTGCCTTCATCTAGAAGATTAATTAAATTAGGTTCTATAAGGGCAGTGATTTCTTTCAGAAGTCATTTGTAAAGGAATGGTCTCTTTATCCAAATGTTATCTTTCAGCAATAAATTCAGTCGCGTTACTGCAGGCGACACTACTCATATTGAATTAATGGATTTGAGAGCCTGATACTTCTTAACGAGTTTAATACACAGGGAAATTATTTAAGTCAAGATTTTTGTTTAATATTAAAATATGCTGATTTCTGTTGGAAAATGAAGACGGTAAAGTTCTTGAACCAGAAAAAATTTATAGATGCCCTACACTAAGTTCCACAATTAGAAAAAGGCTGATAAGGAATGTTTCACAGAAAAAATATTAATTTATTAAATGAGATACTTCATCATGTTTTGAGCAAGTTCCTGGGACAGGATTCAAATGCCCTCAGGCTGATGGATGAACCGAACCCCAGTTTCGTATTTCTTAAACAAACCTAAGTATCAGTGCTGGCCTTACAGATAACAGCGCAGCGGCACTACCACGTTATTTCAGTTTGGTAAGCCAAAACTTTGCTTATGTGATGATTTAAAGAATGAGTGTTTCACACCACGCAGCAATTATTTTTTAACTTCATTTGTGTTTTTATCAAATGTTTGTTCTCAAATTAACCTTCTCCGTAAAGGTGGTCTTAAACTGAAGTGTAACTTTTCGCATTCACACTTCAAATGCTGAGCAAATTCTTTCTACCTTCCTCTTATTCCTCTCCCCCAGTTACTTGTTCATCCCTACTCAGGACAGGACCACTGTTTAGGGTCCAGGAATGAATTTTCAAATAAGCCAATGCCCAAATTTCTAAGTGATGAACTTCAGAAAAACTTCATTTCCTCCTTACACAAATTAAGAAACTTTTAAAGCCTCCAAAAACGTTCATTACCTGGGAAAACCATTTCTTGTCCTCTTTTCGTTTAGGGGCAGAGATAAAACCTTCCTTCCTCGAAGGCAAGGCTTACCCTTAGAAGATCAACATCTCTGGTGCTTAGACCCTTCAGTACTAACAGAAAGATAATTTAGTCCTTCTAATACTGATGCAATCTTCCAGTAAAGAGAGGAAATGATTTATGTATAGCTAGATAGGCAAATTTATATGCCTCCAAAATGTTATTGCTTCTATGTCATCTTCAACTCATACAGCTCCAGTAGTTATTCCTTCTGCCTGCAAAGATCAAAGTTGATCTGTCTGGGTCTTAATGGAGACTCATTTAGCATTTTAAGATGTTTAATCCTTGTATTAGTATACATGGAAAGACAACCTATAACATGTTCCATTTCAAAATTAAATAATTTCCAAAGTTTTAAAGTAACCCAGATATACACATCTAAATCTAGTAATTGTTTGTAGCTTACAATTCTACTCCAGTACACACCCAAGTAATATGTAATGTTTTTTTCTAACATCATAACTCTTACCAGAGAGTGAATCTAGGTCAGCAGAATACGAGATGGCTCTTCCAATGTAATTTTTTTTTTTTTCCTATTCAAGTGATCCCTCCTTTTCAAATTCCCAGGGAGCAGGACCTGCAGAGCATGTCTGGCTCTTCTGCTATCGAAACACCTTGTCCCACAGGAGTGTGCTTATTTTTGCTCTCCTTTTTACCTTGTCTTTTTAGCAAGAAAAGCTCTCAAGGAATTGACTTCCTCTTACCAAATGTGGCCAGAAAGTAAAATAAGGCCTTGAACTCTGTTTGGCATCTCTAGGTCACGCTGGAATTAGCAGCTATCTCCTACTGCACATGGGCTTGCAATGGTTTTAAGATTCCAAAACAAGCCAACCTGTCTAACATTTCATCTTCATACATCTGAATGGAGAGAAGATGAGCGGGTTATCATGGTTAAATTCATGCTCCTTAAGAATAAAACTTCGAAACGATGAGCTTCACTTTATTAAAGCAAATCCTGATTTATACTGACCCCTGGGCACTTCATATGATGTCTTT
>VYZM01015049.1:13055-68182 GCA_013398915.1 Dromas ardeola | reverse complement strand
AGTCCTCGCCGGGTGACTGTCACCCAGGACTCCGGAGTGGCCACCCTCACCCCCCACCCCAAGCCCCTCCAGCTTCCAAAACCTTCCAGAACAAACTGCGCGTGAGGATTTACCTGAGGCGCGAGAAGGCGGGCTGGGGGCGGCGCGCGGCCGTCGCTCGCTCTCTCACTGATCGGTCTGGACGTAACGACACAGGGAGAGGCGGCCTTACGGTCCTCTGTTAACGACAGGAAATGTGAATTAAAATGCCCTGAACGTAAGCCCCGGCAGCAAGAGACAGGAAAGGCTTCCCAGTTGCCACGCCACAATGGAAAACGCAGAACCATCTTCCCTGCCAATGTTTTAGTTCTCCCCTTTGCTACTGGACCGCCTCGAAGACACCGTTAACATGGTCAGTTATAACTAACTCCGCAAGTGCCAGAAAGTCAGGGTTCTCCAGAGCAAGGAGCCAAGAGCATTGAAAACAGGCTATTTTACAAACATTCCCTGAAACAACTGAAAACCACTGCACAAATCTGGGATTTTTTGGGGGGTGGGGGTAATTTTCATAAAACTAGTCTCACAGGAGGGAGAATGCTGAGTAGTTGCATTTTCCACCCGAGACTCTGCCTCTCTCCAGGTAACGAGAGCAGATCCGATATTGTATTTAATGTAATATCTTTTCAGAATGGCATCTTCCTGCACGCTGTCTCTCAGACACCCGATGTTACTCGGCTGGCTTGCTTAATGCAATGTTAATGTTATTCAAATGACTCCCCTTTCTGTTCCATGTAAATGCACACTAACGAGATCTCCTACAGCATTGTGCTCCCGAATTGGGAGTTTACATGGGTCATAAGACTTGTTTTGCATCTGTGTCAGTTGGCATCTGTCACCCGTTTCCACTCTGCATATTGATCATTCTGTTTTCGCCACCAAGCTAAGGAAATACGAAACCGGCAGGTTTCAAGAATAAATTGCAATGCCATGGTATTTTTCTCTTCTTTCAGCCTCAGCTTCCGAGCAATCAGAAAGCTTTTGACTCTGAAGACCAATTTCGCAAGCGATAGAGGAATTTTATGCAACAATGTTCTCTGAAACTGGAGAGACATGGAAGAGGCCATTGCTGAACCAAGATGATGACTGCTGCTCCTTGGCTCACCTCATCCAAAGCATTCAGCACCAACTGCCTTTCCTGACTGTCTCCGACTCCGCAGCTCAACTTTACAGTTTACATTCTTCCTGCACGTTAGGTGGGAAAACAACTTAGCAAGGAAATGCATTTTCTAAATATAATCATAAATAAGCTTTAGAGTAAAGAAGAAACTCACTTTTTAAAATACATTAACATAAACTATTAATAAGCCTAGAGAAGGAGCGTTCAGAAAATCAACATCAAGAAAGAGGTTTTTTGACTCTCTACATCTGTGAGCAGGCGACTGAAACACAAGATACTATTCTTGCTGAATTGCCTCTGTAAGTCAGAAAATTGAAAACTCGGACACTATCATTGTCTTGCTGAGAGACGAAGAATATTCAGTTTTGAATAGGTTTCCTTAAGTTTGCTGTAAAGATTCACTTCAGATTTTGTTGTCCGTTGGATTTCAGCTTCACATGTTTTTTCTAAATATTGTACCAAGGCTATAGAAAATATGACTTTTTTTATAGTTTATGAAAATATATGTATTTTAAAAGATAGAACTCTGGCATGTTTATGGCCTTGAGAGAAAGGAAAGGATTGTTTTTTCCTTATTATTTCTACATAAAAATCCAAGCCATTAGTCATTTTCCATTTTGTGCACATATAAGAGGCTGAGCAGATGCATTTGCAGAACAATGAGTTACCTATCGTCCATTTAATATGTAGAAATGTTTCCTCAAGCACAGATCCTCACTTACAAAGACAGTGAATTTCTGTACACAGCAAAATGGAAGATATTAACACTGATATGCCAAAATGGGCAGAAACTTCTGAAAAGTAGCTGTTAAAATGTGTCTCCTTTAATAACATCACTTCGAGCAATAGTACAAGATTTTTGAAATCGTATTTCCCCGTTCTTGAACAACCTTAATTTCAAGCATTGATTTCATTAGGAGAACAACAGCAGGTTTATACAAGAAGCAACTGTAAATTTGGCAAATACATGTTGACATGTTTCCACAGAAATGGAAATTTTCTGCTCAGATACAATTTTGTGCCAATTTACCCAGTCAAAGCTAGGTCTTTTTCCTCTCTCTCTATGAGCGTATCTTTGGTATTTCTACAAGGAACAGAGGGAAGAGGTATGATGTAAAGAAACAATCCTAAGCAAAATTCTAGCAGGAGTCACCAGAAGATGGGTCTAAAAGACACTCAAAAACATAAGTAGTACTGCACTAAGGGAAAGAATTTGACGTTTAATATGCCTGGAGCAGGGGGTTTTTGTAATGATATAGAACTGTGGCTGTCCTTATTTCTCTCTATACTTCACTTAATTATACAACTAGAATATTTATTTGCATGGAAAGGTAACACTTGCCTTGTTTCTACTTTTGAAGGGTACTAAAACTACTACGGCATGATCTTTTGTGGCAAGCAGCAGGACTGTGAAAAAGGAGCATCCTCTGCAGACACACTGCACTAGTTAAGATTAAATAATAAGGTCTATCAAATCTCATGGCTAAGGGCACTGACTATTATTATTATGCTATTATGTAGATCCATAAACATTCTCTGTGCTTTAAGACACTTACAGATATTCTTGCCTGAAAAAAGTTACCATGCTAAAAGAATGATCGCCATCAAAGACAGGACACATTACCCTCATGCTGCAANTTGCATACATTATGAACTTACTTCACCTTCCTAAGAAGCATTGGGCTTTAACTCCTGGTGGAGTAAGGATACAAGATCAAATGGCCCGCTGGTCTTTACTGGCATTTTAATCGTTTCATTTAGGAAACGGGGAAAAACTGGTAGGGAGGATGTTTTCCAAGTTTGCACGCAGTGCCCTTTCCTGTGACCTGGATACTTCTACAGTACTGAAGCCCTTCTACTGCAGTGACGGCTGTTTTACAATTGCTTTGATTACATTTTATAAACTGTAATTCTCTGCCCAGAAGCCTGAAGGTGGTTTGCTACAAAATGGCTGAGGATTCAAGGACAGCTGTATCGAGCAGAACGTTCCTAGACTGGAGAGTTTTCTGTGCCTGGCTGCATTGGTCTGTCCTGCTTTGAGGTAGAACAGAACCAATCTTCTTTTCAGTCATTTTACTTTTCAGTCAAGTCTCTGCTAGGGCTGTTAATCACATCAGGAATCCCTCACGTAGATGCTGAACTCCAGCACCATACAGCAGGTCTGACTTTATGGGCTTTCTAAACCTTGCAAGTCTGGGGAGTACATCAAGATGTACCAAGAACCAGAATTTTCAAAGTCCCAGCCTTTACCTGGGCTTATCTCTTGCTCTCCAGCAAGAAGGCTGAAAGTGCTAGGAGAACATTAACTCATACATTTGGAAACTCTAGGATCTAATGTTTTGACCCTGTGACTGATCTCTGAGGCATTAATGATAGCTGGTAATTAAACCGATCTCTGGTTTCGGTTCCATTGCAGGTTTTTAGATCGCAGTGCATTATGAATTGTTTTGGCAAAGTAACCTTTTTTAATATATTTAAAATATTTACGGTTTTGAGAAAACATGGAAAACTGGTATGTTATAGCCTGGATGAGTCTAACCTGAGTAACCTGGCCTAGTGGGAGGTGTCCCTGCCCATGACAGGGAGGTTGGAACGGGGTGATCTTTATAATGCCTTCCGACCCAAACCATTCTATGATTCTAACATGAATGTTGGTTTTGTGGGAAAACCACTTAAAGCTAGGTTCTTCAGACTCAGCAGTTTCCATACGGAGTTCTGGGAAATTCAGAGTTTATATGCGAAATGCCCCAAAGATTTTCCACCTGATCCTTGCAAGAAGCTTTTTCATCTTAAAAATAATGGAGTGCCTCATCTTTTAGGGTATTCAGAGTCAGTTCTATCCCTAGATAATAATGAAGAATAAAAAAACCCCAACTTCACTGAAGTGTTCATTTGCAATAACGGTACGAAATTATAAAAACAACAAAGCTTATAATCAATGGTAAAGATCCTACTTAGCATCTCAGAGTCTGTAAAATTGGTTAGTTACCTTTTATAACCAGCTGGCACTGGGCAATTCTTAGAGCTGCATCTTTCTTGTTGTCTCTTTCAGGAACACAATTAGGACTGCCAAGAACAACTGCTTAAGGCAACCTGTCTCTTCTCTACCCAAAGAGGTAAAAGGACCCAGGCACAGTCTAACACCACCACAGACACTTGTGGTGAGGCAGCAGAATTACACGTGCAGGCGATTACATTCTTTTCTCCCTTGCTCCTGTCAAAGCTGCTTAATTCCTGACAATCTATATAATCTCTATGGCGTTTGACCCCCACAATCACCCCCTCCTTTAGCAACTGGAAGATATACAAGTTGACTTTTTTGTGTCATATTGTGAGATGCTAATTGTAGTCTTACTATATTCATTACTACTCTTTTTCTTTTCTTGAGCATCATAGAAAGAGGAAACACAGCACACAAGATGGTGTTATTCAGCACAGAGTGCCTACACTAAGAAATTCTCCAGATATGAACCGCTAGTTTCAAGGAGACACATTTTTTGAAACCTTCCCATCCCTTCGCAGCCCTTTCTCCCTTGCTTCTCTATTCTACCACATCAGTTCATCTAAACAGAGCCGGTAGGATTTATAACAGTGTGAAGCTGGCACGGTGTAATGGACATTCAGATCCTCGCTATTTTCTAATAAGGTGAAAAGGTTAAGAGCACCTTTCAAAATCTAATTAGTATAGCCATTTATTGCCAGGCAAATTTTCACCTGCATAAGTGAATGTTTTATAGGGTTCTGGCGGCAGGCCACTCAGAGGTTTTAGATCAGTGGAGGCATGTCACATATGTTCTTCTTTAACAAACTCGTGTTATTCTTTAGAATGAGCACTTAAGCAGGATGCTCCACTTGATTTATTCTTCAGCTGCCAGTTTAACAGAGGAGAATCAAGTTTCTCCTCTTCCTGCTTCTTCATTTCTTATCCAAAAATGTTATGAGACATTGCTGCCTCACCTGGGAACCCAGGATCTGCTTTGTCACCTGTGTCCTAAGCACGCAAACTCTGAGGACAGTTTACCTTTCCCAGCAGCTTTATGCTCCCTGCCAAATTTCAGTACCTAGAGGAACTTCCATCTTCTATTTCTTCTTTAGCAGGCATTGCTCTCACTGTGCCATCATGGATATTTGAAAAGATGCATCAGAATCCTGGGTCAGAAGCCAAACTTCTCTTGAAATTTTTCCAGTTGGCCCCACCAGCAAGTTATGGGAGCCCTCCTTCAAAGCTCATGAGAATCAAAACACAGCCCACAAACAAGCTTAATTAGACTGTTAAGCTTCTATTCACATGACTGGGTGCAACTGCAGGATAACGCTCTTGGCTTGCTTATTTCTTTTTTCCCCCCTCCCTATTTTTCTCTTTATAAACACAGTGCCATGGGGTTGTTTCTTCTTTTATTTAGAGATGCACTGATGTGAAGCAAGTGCTCAGTCTGATCAAAAATTGCTTCTAGTTATCCAGAGCCCAGTGGTATACACTTCATTGCTTATCTTCTTCCCCTGGCTGATGATTCCCTTATGATAAGTAAAGGAATAGCTGTGGCCATGTCACTGCTTTTTTTCTGTTTACTTTTGTCTGTCTTTTGTCATTGTTATATAATTTCAGGGGGGAAAAAAAGAGACATCAATAACAACAAAAAAACCCCAACATCAAAACCCAAACACCAAGGAACACACACACATGCTCGTATCTGATGTCTGACAACTAAGAAAAACTTAGTTTGTTTTTGTTTATTTTTTTGATAATAGTTAAAGTGATGAATTCCTCAAATTAATTCCTAGTCAGTCCTCAAAAAAGTTCTGGAGATCCTATCGTAACAGGAAACTATGGCACATTCTGTTATTAATGCTTAAGGAACATCTTGCCTTCACAAAAAGCACTTATTCCAGATCTTGAGAACATGAGTTGTAAATGCAGCTTATCGGCATCTTGAAGATACAGCAGGAGATCATACTGTAAAGTTACTTGCCCTCAGGCCATCTGTCATTGAAGTCAGTGATAGAGCATTTATAAAACTATACCTGTAATACCCAAGACACTGTAAGAAGGAAACTCAGCCACATAATAAACTCATTTGATACCTAAAAACGCCCTCCATCCAAATTTCATGGCTGTTCAAAACCTCGCGGAAGACATTTATTCATTTAAGACATGACAGATTATTTCCACTTATTCCTTGATTTGTCATTCTGCTATACTAACAGACAGCAACTGGAACATTTCAACTTGATACAAGACAACCATCACTGTCAACGTATTATTTAAAGGCCAATAAACAATGAAGTAATTATGGCAAAGATCCTCTGCCTCCAGGAATTCATTCTTTCTCCCCTTCAATCTCTGCTGATCTCAGAGGTCAGTGTCAGAAAGTCCTTTCCAAATAACTCCCCAAGTGCACTATAACCAACCTAGAAAGTCTAGATCTGTATAATTTTGTGGCTCTTTGGAGTCAGAACTAAATATATTTTCTTCCCAAGACCCTGCAAACACCTACACAGAATTTTACAGCTCGCATGTGTCTCAAAGCTAGAAGTCAATTAACAGAAAGCTTAAACGAGAGTTTCTAGCTCTGGTCTGCTTCAGAGCCCGGGATTATTTCAACACCAAAGGCAAGGCCCAAGCTCCCCATCCGATACGCAGGAGCTAACCTGAAGGATTAGACAGCCTTTAAGAAATGCTGTGAGCTCCAGCAGGGAGACTGAGCTGCCAAGACCTAATTCTAAAATACATCTTTGTTCCTTACGCTCCGTGGGTGTCTAAATTATCAACTTTCTGCTGCTAAGCTTGGGGCTGGGGTGAGAATTGAGAATGCATAATGAAACGATATGAAAAATAAGAGCATGACAAAAACCTACAGAAAAAAACAAGTAAGTTTTGATTTCAGGGTTTTCTAGAGCTCAGAGAAGCTTATTTGTTAAATCCCAGCAATAACCGATGGCGTGTCTGTGGCAGCGCAGAAGCGAAGAGCGTGTGTGTGTCTGGGGAAAGGGAGCTGGGCAGGTTCTCATTACGCATCTTCTTTATCTCTTTCCTTCGGGGAACGCGCTCAAAGTGACATTCTGGATTCATCTCAGAGAGACCATTCAACAGTAAAAGTAGCGTCTATGCATGAAGCAGCCTGAATTTACTGACAGATTAATGTACTGTTTTCCACCTGAATAAGGGTATATATGCTCAGAAGCCCCAATCGACTTTTCACCAGATTGTAATCACTTAGACCGGAATGCAATCTGCCCCCCCTGCTTTTGAATGCAGAGCTGTCACAATATTTTTTTCCTGGGAAAGAAAATCAGAATGCGCTTCTTCATTACTGAGACAGAGAGTAGCCTTAGGTGTTAGTGAAGCAGCACTAGACCTGTAAGTACCAAAAAGTACTCTGTCTTTACGACAGAGTATTTCACCGAAGCTAAATCCTTGCCCAATACTTCACTCTCATCCTGACATACAGAGTTTAGTGAAAGCGAAGGTGTTTTAAACCCAAAAAGACCTGTTTCTACAAACCGGTAGGGATAACACACATATGTAATTTCTTACATGTATTATTTAAAAAGTTTAACTCAAGTAAGTATTTACGCCTGTGACCTTTAATCTTTCTTTCCGGACACGAAAGTTCAGTAATACATGGCATGGGGATATTTGGCATGAAATGAAAACGGCCACAGATTTAATTAAAATCTAACTTATTGTTAGCAAGAAAGGTCATGCTAAGAAAATGAAATTTCAGGAGTATATTAGCAACAACACTCCAGTGTTATTTGCATGTAAAATATATATTTTGTACTTGACATTTAAAAAGGAAATTGGAACTGTTTATAATGGATGCTTGAACACTTTTGTGTTCTTGCGCTGCTTTTGTTCACATTTTTGTGTAATTGGTTGGATCTCAGATACAACAGTAGTTACATTTGATTCTCTGTGCCTGAACGCCTAACTGATCTGGGAATTAGTTCTCAAAAGCTGATGTAAGTTGGAACAAAAAGCATAGTGCAGTATAATCCTTACACGAGTGCAGGTTCAAACGAGCAAAGATCTTGTAAGAATTCCTTATGTTGGGGTAATTAATCACCCACCTTACTTAGGAATGGTTCTTTTTACCATTTTTCAGTCAGAGTGAGTTTAATGGTGACCAAGACCCTGGCTCCATTTTGTTTATAGGGCACTTAAGTGCCTATGGAACGGAGGCACAGCTTTTCCTTTGAAAGAGTGCATGTTTTATGATCTGCTAATAAAAGTAACGGTGTGTCATACAAATCAGTCTAACTTCAGGGAAAGTGGGAGGTGAGGGAAAAATGCATTGACTTAATTGAAAGCATTTGTTTAAAATAAATCAATACAGTGGGCTGTAACTTGAAAGAACACTCTAAATATAACGACACTGTGTCGTTGGCTACAAAGAGGAGTCTGCTAGGTCAAAAGAGGTTTTTACTGCTTTCTGTACTCCTGGTAGTCCTGCAGAAGGAACATCATCGTGATCAATCCTACCGATGCATCTTCTACTTTATCAGCATCAGTGCGCTACAGAGAGGATCAGATGTTACTGAGAACAGAGACAGGAGAATGACAAGGAGATACCATTTTGGTCTCCAGAATGCATACAGACAGTAGAAATCCTTCAAAAGTCTTGTCAAACCCAGCGCCTAATTCCTGGCTGGAAATAACGTACATTGTTTGTGGGGCATTTACTTAAAAATTCAGCAAACCTCTCAGTACAGATACCTCCCGGCACCCCATAACTCCACTGCTATGCAATCTCAGCTCTTCACAGTGGAAATGATGTCGTTACAGGGAACTTTTAGTCTTGGGCACACTAGGATGGCAAACCAAATTACCCAAGCAACAACGTGGACAGAAGTTACACTAACTGCCTGTAACAATGACTCATGAAGCTAAAAATAACCTTGTGTCTTAGCCTTTATCCGTTCTACCACCACAGCACAGAGGAACAGGACCCATGTGAAGTACAGACACACACGCTGCTGTCCTCAAGACCCTCCAATGAAAAAACCAGCCTTTAGTTTGAAGCAAGCCTTCCAGTATCAACTGGAAAGGGTCAGCTGAAGAGGAAAATGGAGACAGAGACTTCCAGCCACTGGCTGCGTTACAGAATGATTTGCCCTCCAGGCTCAGACTTCTCTTAATACCTTGGAAGCTAGTTGAGAAAATCTCTCTAGCCTGTTTCCGGATCCCTACATTCGCAGGAGCCTTTTTAGCCTGAAGTAGTACAGCAAGGTTGTGTGTGGTTCTTCACTGAATTTGGAGTTTCTACCTCTGGATTAGGGTGAATTTTTTATTACGAACCTTAACAAAATGACAGCAAATTCTCCGTATGCAAAAGTCAGAATGAATTGTAGTATCTGCTGTATGACAAGCATCTCTAAATAATTGTTAGCAGTCAATTTACCACGTTGTTTTTTTTTTTTCACTGAAGTCCCTTACATTCTTGCCAGCAGGTCAGCTTTTATTTCAAACACTAAGAGAAGCTTGTTTAAAGTCATCTAAGTTGTTTTGGAGAAAGAAGAGGAGTGTATGTGATGGAAACACAACAGAATAGGCTGTGAGGTTGTGTTAGATTCCGCAACATACAACGGTTTATAAACTACAGTGCTAGCTACAAATCTCATGCAAGTAAAATGGAAACACAACGTTCACATCATCAGTGTTCGTCACCATTTCTCTAATGTGCTGTTCAGTAATACACAACACAGAGGCCGTGGCCCGAGTTCATGCATATAATAAATGCTTATTATAAACATCATTGGATATGTTTTTTGGTGGGTTGTTTGGGCTTTAAGTTGAGCAAAAAGACGTATGGGTATGCCGGGGCTCTACAGCTAGCATTTGCTTTGGGCAGTGATATCACTCCTGTCCCTCCCGGCCAAGCAATCACCACAAAATAAGGAGGAGACCCCTGACTTTAACTGGCAACATCACCATTCACAATCAATCCAGTTGGCTCCAAAAATCATACAAAGGTTTGGGTTGGAAGGGACCTTAAAGACCATCCAGTTCCAACCCCCCTGCCCCGGGCAGGGACACCTCCCACCAGCCCAGGTTGCTCCAAGCCCCGTCCAACCCGACCTTGAACCCCTCCAGGGATGGGGCAGCCACAGCTTCACAGCTGGTGTTCAAAATTGGCCACCTGAGTTGAGGTCTAAACCAACTATTAGCATAAAAGCACAGAAATAAATCGGAATCTTTTGCAACTGTAGTTTTAGAGATCGACCTTTTATGTATTAGTGCATTCTAAGTAGATATGCAAATTAAGCCTTAAAACGCAGTCTTTGAAAAGAAAGGAGTTATGAAAAGCAACAGAAAAAAAGGTGTCACCCAGCCAGGTGTTTTCCAAGCCAGTCACAAATACAATGAACTCAGTTGGGGCATCCTGGACAGATCTCTTCAGAAGGGCAGAAAATTCCCCACCACTGATGAAATGCCACTGTAATTAGCGATGGGACTTTTTTTTAATTTGCTTCTATTCAGTCTATAACTTGGTGTCATGTTATTTAAAAAGAATTTATGGTAACAGTAAGTCAAAGACTTGACAGACATCTAAACATACTGCACCGCAGTTATCAGCGACATTTGTGATATACAAAACAGCAGGCTCCTCTGACAACCCCCAAGTTTTACAGCGTTGCCTTTTATTTCTTTAGCAGCTGATTCATGCAATGTTTTTTTCTGTGATCAATTTTAAGTTCACTTGGATTACCTTTACCCATTCCATCCTAGCCATCTTTTTCACATACTGCCAGTACATTAGCCTTGCATATGCAGAGAATGCAGCTTCCAGAGTCTATCCTCGCTGTAACCAGGTTATGAAAACTTGTTCTGATCCTTCTAGGGTGAGTTTCTTTTCTATTTACATCAATCACTGTAATAACATAAAGTGGAAGTAACCTAATTTTTGTTCCTAATAATGAATGAAATCTCAGCAATCACTATTCTCTTAGTCGTCTCTCACAGGCACAGTTTTCTGAAGCATGGTGATTTTTTTTTTTCCAAATAACTTTTTCTGAGATAACATAAATAATCTCCTTTCCTAAAGGCATTTAATCTTGGGCAAAAGGGGTAAAGGAAAAAGCTGGGACGTGCTAATTCCGGCTACAGCTATGCTTGAATGTCAGATCAAGCCCGCTTTCAAAGCATCTAGGATTATTACCTAGCTAAGAAGAAAAGAAGATAAATACAGGGCAAAAGTATGTCTTTTTGCAGACCATGAGGAGAAAGAAAAAGTACTTTCCATTTACACCTTTATAAACCAGCAAAGTACTTAAACATCACAATAACAATTATAAAAACTAAAGTAATTATCAACAAGAAAATCACTGTTAATAGGACATTCTTTGGGGAAAAAAGTTAAATACATTGAATATTCATTTTGAGGTGAGTGCATCCTGCTTCCTATTAAAGCAAATGTTCTGAGGAAGAAAAATATAGGCTGTGCATAATAGGGAATTAAGGGAAAATGCCACAGCAGTATTTCATTTGTTATTAATTACTAAATGAGCAATGAAAGACAAGATTCTGTATTGAAGGGAAAAGTAAGGCCTTTGAGTTTTGTCAACAGTCCTAAAAGTATACTGATTTAGGAGTGACTGATGCCAGGTGACACCGGAGCATGTAACACATTAATACTTAACCAAAGACAGAGGTGTGTTAGAATCATGCCCATCACTGAAGATGGAAATTACTCCCTGCTTTGGTACATACAAGCAAATATAGTATTTCAACTTCCTTTAAAGAAAAAAAAAAGGCTCAATAGACCTCCTGTAGGCTATTTATGCTGGTTGTTAACAGGATCCGTGCTGCAGGTGCGTAATTGCCTAAAGCAATCACTTCCAAATGAAATAAGGCAGTTTGACTGTTTGCTTCCTTTCTTCCTTTACCTCAACAGAAACCTTGCATTTACTTTTGTCCCAACGGGAGGAAAAACTGCTGCCAGCAACTCAGACGGGACTGAACTGATGAACTGATTAGCATCCTAAAGTAGAAGGTTAGAAAGTGCATTTTCTATTATGGAGCAATTGCCAGTGGAAGGTAATCTTGTTTATTAACTGCATTGTTATCTTCTCTGGAGGGTTCCTTGACATAAGATAATGGAATTTGCTCACTCTTTATTGTTTAAAACTATAATCATATCCAGAAAAGCAAGCATTTACTGTGCCATTAAACCAAAGTAGGGGGAACTGACTTCACGAGTTCTTGATGTCTTACAAACCTTTTTATCATTTCGATTAACATTGCCAAATGTTCTGTTTTATATTGCAGGCATAAATGAAGTTTTACAGGCTTTCTAAGTGGGTTTATATCCTAATTAATTTTAGCAGCTGAGATTAGTAGCAAGAGTGAGACTACACACAGAAAGCACAGGAGTAGCTATTAAAGGGCAGGGCCACGAAAAGCAATTTAGTTGCCATCTACCCCAGGAAAGCTGCCCAAAGGTGTTTGCAATATAGCGCCCGCACAACCTGTTCGCCTAAGTTTATCATTTCCAAACATCAGTTTAAAAGTTTTGTTGCTTCTTCTCCCTTGTCCTTTGACAACGCAAAAAAACGACCCTCACAAAACCATGTTTCTCCTTCCTTATTCTCTGTTGAGAAGGGAATGATGCTGTATCAAAGATGCATCTTCCTAGTGCTGAAATTCATCATTTTTTTCTGCGTAGCAGAATCGCTCTGGCCAGGATTTAGGGTGCTTGCTTGTTTCTTCATCATTCTGCCTCTGCATGAGAAGATATAGCACTGAGCTGAATCAACTGGAGCACATTCAGAGCACCTGCCATTTCCTTACCATCAAAATTTTTGCCTCGCTCGGATATTTCCCATCTTTAGCCCAGGTTGTCTCCCCTATTGCCTTTCTACATTCTTAGGAGGTCCAGAAAACGTCCGTGTCTTTCCCCCCTGCCCTTGTGCACCACCTGCAAACGCTACATTTACAGATTTGGTGATTTGGATGCAGGTTCAATCTGAGGGGGAACATTGATTGATCTTAACATATTGGCAAGCCCCAGTCTCAGGCTACAAATAAAAACAGTATTTCTCAAGTCGTGCGTTATTACTTTTCGTTTGTTGCTTATTGATTAACTGTCAAGAGTAAGATCTTGGTTTTTAAAACGAGGCAGCTGTGGTGGTCTTTTTTTAAAAAAGTCTATAAAACAGAATATATAACAGCAAAGGCCAAGGTAAAACTCGACAATGTGGCATTGCGGTGTGTTAAAATCTCTGCTCACAATGACCTTGTAAAATATAGCACTAATTCATTTTTCCAAATCAAATGTTCATTCTAGTCTCAGGAAAACTTTCCATTGCTCTTGTGGAAATTGCACAAAATGGAATTCCTTTAAAGATGGTTATAAAATAGGAAATACATTAACTATAAGAAGAAAGGAATGCATTGTTTTAAAACAACAAAGAGTAAGAGAGCCTATTACAATTAGAATCTTAATGACATAAAATTTGGTTAAAAAAACCCAACCTTTGGACAAATTCTCAACATTTTGAAAATATTAAAATACCTAGTTTCACCTATATGGAAAAGTTAATATCAAATTTTCTTTCATGTATGTATGTGTTAACAGTTTGCAGCTCTTGGAATTAACTTTTTGTCTTCTTTTCGTTTTAATGATGCATCAATCATGCATTTATAGTTGACACAACTAGCTGAAGATTGAATAACTGGTCTTGACAGTTTCTCCTTCAGAGCGCTGAGTGCCACTGCGTGGCTTTCACTATGGGACGCCACCACAAAAGCTACACAATGCAGTTTATCTCAAAAAGCTCTGCACTCCACGCTTGCTTTGCCGTAATTAAAATAACTTAGCAACTTTGCAGCAAAGAGCAAATATTTATAGAAGGTCTGAAGCTCCCTGTGTTGTATGCACAGAAGGAATGGTAGTGTCCTGTTTCCCCAGACTTTTCCACAACAGGCAAATACTGTTATTACAAAATCGCTATTTTCTCTCCCCTCCTCCCCAAGCTGTGAAATGAGTCCTGCAGCTTGAATGTGGTAGGCTTAGGAGTCAAGAACAATAAGGGCTGGTTTTTTCTTGCTGGAATAAATCTCCCTCATTTCAACTAAGTAACAGTAGCTTGGATATTCTGTCTCAAAAGACCAGATTTTTTCAGAGTAGTTAATTTAATATCTACCCCAATTTGTTGATAATTAAGAGCACATTTACCATGTGACGCCCCTGAAAATTCATTCAGCAAGAGATATAGGTCAACCCTTACCAAGAAGGCTGCTTTGTTGTATTGAAAAAGGTCTTTTTGTTTCTCCACCTCTTTCTAATATGCACGGTAGCGATACATATCACCGTTGATTAACCATACACAGAATACTTGAAATATTAATATGGTATGTGGCTGTACAGCTGTATAATGTGAGAGTTAGTGAAGCTAATAAAAGAGTGATTGTTTTCCATTTCGTGTGGTAACAATGAAAGAACATAAAGATCTGTCAAGAAATAATCAGAATAAGCCACTTCGGCTAAGAGAGCCAATGGTTTTTCACTTACAAGCTTCTGTAAGTTACTGGGTTTGTAGGGACTTCAGATATAAAACATGAGAATTAGATTTATTAAGATGACAAGTCAAGTCAATGCTCCTTTCCGTGGAATTTAATCAAGAAATTTCATTATAAATCAACACAGAAGATGTTCTCTTAATTATTAACGCCACCTTGCGTATAAATATTCTCTTTCTGAAATGTTATTTTTCAACTCTGGAAATCAATGCATGGGTTGAGAAGCAGCTGTAAGCTGTGAAAGAGGCTCCCTCTTGCAAACCTATGGAAGGATTTATTTGAGGCAAACAAAAATAAGATGTTGGCACTGGGCCTAATTTAGGAATGAACTATAGCAGAGAAGATGCTGATATTTATTATCTAACCTTTTTGTGAATTTTCTCTTAAGGATACATAAATATCCTCGGTTTGTTTGACAGATCCTGTTACAATTTTATGGAAGACGCAGGCAGGTTGGTTGGTTTCCTCATTGTTTAAGTCAATGGCCATCACATAATATTTTTTTCTCTTAACCCTCAAATAAATGTTGGAACTGAAATTGATTTGAAACCTTATTCCCAGGACAACAAATGTCAAGCTGGGAGAGAAGAGATTTATTGTAATTTATTTATAAAACAAATGTGCTTTAGAAGTAGCCACAGGCTGACCCTAATGGCTTTGCAGGAACTGTCCTGAAACCTAATTGTTCATATTTAGTTTTGCCATACCATGAAGGAGAGAAAAAAAAAAAGTATTAGTTTACCCATATATTCCTGGCAGATGCTGCTATTTACAGTGTGTTACATTTAGCAGTAAAAGAAATCTCTGTCCTATACTTGGGTAACGCTTGCTCCAGCAGCTGGCAACAGCAGATATGTAGCACAACGTCCTTTGGCTCAGTTGTAGCACTGACCACATCTGCAAAGCCACCAACCAGCCCAAGGAGGGATGTGCCAGAGGCGACACAGTGCCTTTGCAGAGGATTGCAAATCCTACCTCAGTGAAATTTTTGACAAGGTTTAAATGAGCTTCAGCAGCCTATTAATATTATAAAGCATTTTATATTCTCTGCACAAGAAGGTTGATCTTCCACTATATCCCAAAGGCCATTAAAACTATCTGGCTTTATGCCCCAGCAAAACAAATGAAAGGGCACAAACATCTGCCTGTCTTTGCCCATACAGAGAGAAAGATGCAGATACATCACAGAGAGACCTCTGGTCCTGCTCTTCATCCAGTGCGGGTAGCCAGAAAAATTATAGTTCTTATAACTGCACTTTCTGCATGGAGAATAATTCATTAATGCGGTCATTTACTTCAAAAAGCAGAGAAATTGTTCAGAACACGCTTTGTGTTTTTCATACGCTCAAATTGTGTGAAGTTTTCAGGATAACTCAAAGAAACTTCTGTAGGCTCTGGTCCTGAGAAATGCACACAGTGGATCAATCTCAACAGGAGAGCTTGAGAAAGTCCCCCTGCAAGAGACTGTATTGCACAGAGAACCCCAACAGCAGTAAGAGGTTTTAGAGACTGCCAGGATGCAGGTGTACAAACAGGAGTATCCCAAGAGTAATCCAAACCACATCGACATGCTTTGATGCAGAAGCAGCTTTTGCCTGGACTCACAGTGTGGTCTGGGGTAAAAACTGTCCTTAAAACCCATCAGATTCCCCCATACCTGCAGCTTGGCAAACAGGAGTAACTGAGATGCATTATTAGCTAAAGATTAATGTTTTTAACTACTGAGCCACTGCACCCTTTGGTGACGCAAACTTGTATAAAACCCAGCTCAACTGATCTATTTTTGTTCTGGCTTACCGTCCTTTCCAGCTCTGTAACACTCAAGCGGAGTTGCAACAATGAACTCAACAGCGATGCAGTTATTCTTTCGTTCTCCAAACATCTTTGGAAAATTTTTAGTTGAATGTCTCCTTTTTTTTTTAATCACCATTTCACTCTGAAAAGCCCACTGACCTCTCTATAGTTCTCTGATTTTTTTTTGCCTGGTAAGCTACAGGTAATTCATTTTACTTTGCAATTTCAACTCTGTCTCCCCCTGAGTAAAAGAAAAGACTCCATTCTACTTGCCATCAAAAGACAATGCTTTTCACAAATATAAAGCATTTGCAAATGCTACACTATGATTTAACATTTTAATGGACAGTGAACGATGGTAACGTAATACGCATTCTACCCCTTGTTCCATATATTCTGCAGGTTGTGCTATTATCCGTCATTTATCAAACACATAAAAGAGTATGTTTGCTTTCTCTGCGTGTACAAGTTTAACAACGGCTAAACTACTCGAGGCTTTTTTTCAGGTTAGAACATTTTACTGTACTTTTCCACAATGTGTACTTAGGTTGTTTTTTTTTTTTTATAATGGTAACATAATGACACTTGTATAATCCCAAATGCAACTCTCGCCAGTTTGCTATCCTGATACCAAGACTGGCTCTTGGTATCTACCATCTGCTTTTATGGGGGTGGGGGTGTGGGGGTGTGTCTGTGTGTGTGTGTCTGTGTCTGTGTCTGTGTCTGTGTCTGTGTGTTTGTTTGTTTGTTTTAGTTAAATAAATAAATTCCCCTAGTAATTTGGAAGTTCCTAAATGAATTAGAAATTTGTTTTCAAGAGCCGTGAGTTTTGTTCCTGCCTACCCAGCAACAGTTTTGACAGTGAAGTTTTAAGATCTGCCAGGGGTTACAAGGATGGCCATGCTGCAAAACACCACAAATTAACAGCTAGTGTTTAATATATATTTCTGTCAGTCAAAGCAAATCAAGCTTTATTTCCATGAACTCAAGAAATTCCCTAAAGGTCACCATTACTCTGTGTGCAATGAGGTCATCTATTATGTTATATTGACTCCAGCTGCTTCGGGAATAATTCGCTTACCTCCTTTTCCTATTTCAGTAGAGCAGTTAAAATTAGAAAGTATGACCTGTTCATTGAAGGAAAAGCAGTGAGAAGGACAGTGCTCCTCGCCTTCCTACCTGAACAGGTTCTTCCCAGCATTACGGCACTGAACTGGGGGTTACAGGCCCTTTTCTATTCCAGATCCACAAAACAGTTGCCCAATTCACCGATCAGGCAGCACGTAACAACTGGGCGATTACAGGCATGTCACTTCACAAGCACAGCAAGAGCCTTTACGAACGCACTTAAATACGCTCTGCAGATTGAGGGCAAACGTTTAGTTCAATTTTCCAACTCCTAGTAGTGAGAACTGTGGTTTTGGAAAAGGAATGAAATCAGAACCAGCAATCATTCAAACAAAGTTGCTGCCAGGTGTCCAGTGCTTGGAGGAAGACGCCTTTCCTCTGCACCCCCTCTCTCGCCAAAGAGCTGCAGCTGAAGCCCATGCTTCACGCTTGTTTCATATTACAAGCAATTTGCTTTACGTTTTGCTCTTTCCCCCTGCTCTTGCAAACAAAACAGTTAAAATTCACCGCTGAGAGAAGACACCAATTAATTGATGTTTCTCAGGAGTTCATTTCTATCACTAGTAAGCTATTAGCCAAGTCATTGCCAGCCAGTGAAAGGCAGCAGACATTAATACTGTGCCATTAGTATGCTCCATAAGTACAGTGGAAATGTCACCTGCGGATGGAAAAGCAGCAGCAAAAAAAGAGGAGTGACATTTCTGACAAAAGGAAACAAACAAAGGAAAGGGCTCCTTTACCTGAAAGTAAAAACTTTTCAGGTAAACTCAGGCTTAGATATAGAAAAGCGAAGGGCAAAAGCCAGAGTAGAAAATGCCAGCTGTGCCACTCTCCCCCTACCTGGCCTTGAACCTCTTACTCAAGAAGTTAGACTCACTTTCAACTAAAATTCCTGCTGTTGGAAATTGATTGGTACAATTAGTATTGTAAGAACGTAGCCGACCTAACTAAGTGGTAGACATATACTGTCTAAGAAAAAACATTTAAGTACAATGTAAATCATACAGCAAAATGAATTGCCAAATCAAATCTACCAATACTGAGGACAAAAGCCCTACTGAGTTGAAATCCATTACGTGTCCCGTTTGCCTTCATTCATTGCCTTCAAAGACATTGAATCCTGCAGCCAGGATTCTCATTTCTCGTGGAAATGTTCAAGGACTATATCTGTACCTGTAACCCAGAGCATAAAGTCTCATCAGATTTCCTCTGATTTACTACAGTTAGTAACCTGACAGCTGGATTTCATTACAGGCCTTATTGTCCAAAGACAACTCTCCCCTTATTTCCCTTTCACTTTCCTCTTACTTTTTCTGACTGATGAAGCACGATGAGGAATACAAGCAACACATCAGCCATAAATGTAAGAAATGAAACGTTCAACTAAAAGGCCTGGTTTGGCGATCACAGTTACAAGCTTGTCCATTTTTCTTATTCTTTGCAAACATTAAATCAAGTAAGAGCCCTTAAAGCTTGCCGGTTCATAGTTACTCTTTGTCCAGCGACTGCCAGTTTTGCTTCTACGCATAAACTGGGAAACTGTGAAGGTATATGAAATATATTTTCCTGAGCCTGGCTTCATTACTGAACGGCCAACATTTTCTTCTACCGAGAGGGAGCCTGTCCCTCCCTTTCCCCTCCTTCAACATGAGCAAAGGTTTTGCTCCTAATAAATTCTACAATTCGGAAAAGTGCTTGATGTACCACACTTGTATTTTCCAGCGCTCAACTTCTCTACGCATCATAGTAGATGGTGTCCTTAGTCAAACTAAGGCTAGGAGTACCCCAGTGGCCCAGGTTAGCCCTTAATGCGCCACGTCCTGAGAACATACAATCTGAAGACTATCAGGTAAAAAAAACTCAGCCAAAATTATGAGGAAAAACTCTAATTATAAAGTAAATCACAGACCATTTCATGCGATTAGCATTTTTCATCTGCTCTATATCGCGAACCCACAGGCCCGCGTGAACAGTGCAGTCCCGCACACTGCTCACGCAAAGCTTCCCGCTGGAGGCGCCCACTCTGTACAAACATTTTTGTCTTGTTTCTTGCTGAGAAATTCATTTGTCTCCTGGCCATATTAATAATTTGAAAAAATATTTCTTCTATCCTGCTCAAAATAATTATAAGTAAAAGACCAGCTTGAGGAAGTTGAACTGATTTGGGGGAAGAAATGCATATTCTCTTGGAGATGTGGAGATTTCTCTTCAACTAAGTGACCCAACACACTGGCCCAGAAGCGTCAGGAACTGAAAGCGTCTAATCAAGCCTCCAGTCTGGCAAGAACAAATTACTGGCCACTGTTCATTCCAATATTCATGCCCAAAAGCCTATTTTGGTCAATAGCATTACTCAAACATTGTTGTGGTATGTACACCACCAGTGCATACGCTTGAAGCTTAGCTTCTACAGCCTCACCTCGTATGTGCCTAAAGGCCCATTCCCCACGTAGGGACACCCAAGAGTTTAATCCATGTAACAATATAACCTCTCATCTGGTACTAGATCACTCAGAGGAAAAAAAAAAACCCACAGGGAAACAGAAAACTACTCTATCCCCTTCTTCTGCACTCCTCCACATTCAGTATTTTTTATAATGTTTATAATTAAATAAAAATATTAGACTGGCAATTTAACACACTCGATTAAATTATGCTGTTTCAATAAATGGGAAACCTGGAGTCAGTATTTCTGGGTTTAACAACAGAGACATTGAATAGAAACCGCTCCTGAGAATGTTCTTCACTGCTTACGCCTTTGTTGTGCTGAAAGATCCATCATCTGATCTGCTGCAGAAACGAGCAGTGCAGAAGGAGAACAAGGGGAAGCATAAACCTAACCAAGAGCAATTGGTTCAAAAATTGGTAAAAAAAAAAAAAAATATTAATCTGGTTTTCTCTTTAGCTTTCCCTTTTAATTTTTTCCCTGAGATTTTCCCAGTCGTATTTGAGTTAATGTAACATGCAACACCTAACCAGTAAAATGACGCAGGTTTTTGGTTAGTGTCACTCAGAAACGATCTGAGAAAAGCACACAAAGAGCTTGAAGGCAACTGAAAAAAGTGAAGGCTTTTGAATTGGTTTTAAAAGATGCGTTTTTCTGTTTAGCTGTATTTCTTTCTTTGAGGGGGGCTGTTTCTCTGCACTAGATTACAGGTGCTAGGGATGTATTTTCCCCACCCATCCCTTTTGAATCCTCATCTGAGCAGCAGCCATTCCTCCCAGGCGCAGGAGGTGAGATGACACCACCATGGCATCGCCGTCATTTCTGTTGTGCTGCCACTTTCAGCCATCAGGCTCTTCCTCAGCTGTTATCATCGCCGGGAGAGCATTAGTGTATTAATCTGCATTTACATGCCTTTTTGTAGTTTTAAGTGCTTATTAATTTGTTTAATCTAAAATCAAATATTACCTTGTTTTTGTACCTAAGTACTAAAACCCAAAATATGCCTCCACCATCATAAAGCTGCTTCTGAACAATGAGACGCTTTTTCCCAGCCACCGCAATCTGGCATCCAATGATCTCTGCAAGTTGCACATTTAATTAGTCTGAGAAACTCATTAAGGTATCTGGAATATTAAGATGATAGCATTGTTCTAAATAGCACTGTGCACAATTTGATATGGCAGATGGCACAGGCTGCCGACACCTGTGCTGGTTTGCCATCTCCCTGACAGATACAAACCGTCAGCAGTAGAATTCTAAGATACATAATCATAAAAAAAGGGATCTGAAAATAAAACACCCATCAAATCCTCAGTTTTCTGGATGCCTGTTTGTTCATAAAGAAGCATTTTGTATTCAATCACTGGATTTGGAACAAGAGATGCACAGGTTGGGGGTTTGGTTTTGTTTCTTAAAATGCCACTTCGGTTTTTATGTGCCATTCTCTACTTCGGAGCCAACCGTATTTTTCCTTCTGTGGAAGTGACAACGCAGTGCTATTGGGGTCATGGGGAGCTTTATTCCTCCTCACCTGAACGCTCAGATGACATATTCACTTTTGCTCCTCATTAGTCCAGACTCAGAGAGTACTTTCAACGCTCCGGGGGATCTGATTAAAAATGGACAAGCTTTATGAAGCCACAGCTTGCAACTACTTTACCTCTACTGATAACTCTGAGGTGACGGGAACCCTTATTTCTCTCTAGCAAATTGTAAGATATTTTTAGGTTTTAAAAAGATATGCAAAACCCAACAAACCCAAAGGTATTATCAAATCTCACAGTGAAATGGCATACCTGAAATCATAGCAAGTATAGAGAAAAATGTCATTTAAGATTTAAAGTTTCTTATTTGCTTTTGGCTCGAGATGCAACGTGGAAGATGAGAGACTCAGCTGTCGCAAAATCAAAAAAACGTTCTGGGTTTTTCTATGTGTTTTTGGAAAAATAGTATTTTGTTTGCACACATCAGTACTAGTGGTAAGACAACAGGACAGTATCCATTCCCTGAAGAGGAGAGGGAGAGAAGAAAAAAAATACATAGCTGTGTTATACTCAGCTTCTACAAAGAAGCTCTACCACAAACATTTCTCCAATGCCTAATCCCTTCCACAGTGGTGGGGGGGCTGGGGGGGTGGAATCTCCCTCATCAAGCCTCCTCAGCATTTCAAAAACACCACGCTCCCTTTAGATTTGCTTTCAGTTAAAATAATAAAAAAATAATAGTTGGCAATATGCCTGCTTATAAAGACTTAGCAAGATTCAGGACTGCTTCAGTGTCCAACCTCACACTCTGGCGGGCTGTTTATTGAGGAACCTGAAGAACCGCCATTCAAAAGAGCGAGGCAAAACTAATCTCTGCTTCCTGGGATACATTTTCTATCATCCAGGTTATTATTGCAGAGATGAAATAGAGCATTATTCTCATGGAGGACTTTGTGTAGTAAGAAGTTTCTCCCCTGGACCACTAGTCTTATCCAGTGAAATTACAATTTGTGGTTGACCTTTTAAAAACCTATTCACATGATTTTACATAGAATTGTTCAAGAAGCTTGGAACGCTGCAGGTAGCTTTGTCAGAAAGTAAACTGCAAGCTGTATTGCTGCAGTGTTGGGGGTTTCTTTTTCATTATTGAAATAAGCCTGGATACGTTCCACCGATCAATGCTGAAAATTAATTTCTTGTATTTCCTGGCATAAATGTCTCATCAGCACTGACTTTTTGTACCATAACCCCAGGAGGGCAAAGCATGCCAACCCATGCATGCTGACAGATTTGCAATTATTGGCAACCAGTGTGATACCCTCATGTTTTGTGAAAGCCTGCATTTTCAGAAAGCTATTTTTATATATATATATATATATATATATATAAAAAATCTGTGCCAGCCATTACCTCTTGTGGTGTTAATGCCACATTAGCCATTTCTTCAGCTTGACCTTTCATCTTCAGGTCAGAGGTGAGGCTGACCAGACTACAACTTTTCCATTAGTAAGTATTCTTTCACACCAAGAAGAACACTTTCCCTGCCCTGTGTGTCAGAGAAACTGTCCTTTAGTGAAGAATACTCTTACAGAGGACACAGCGACGTACTTAGGAGAAAACTAATGGTATATTTTTCTTCCATGAGAAGAAATTAAACAGTTCACAGCACAGCTTCAGAAAATAAAATGCTATAAAAATAGAAAATTACTCTTCTGATACTGGTTTTTAATTTTCCATTACTGAATACCTGTTTAAGAGCCTATAGAGATCGTCCACTTGGTTAACTTAATAATATATAGGTAATGCTAATCTTGCAACTCAGTTTCCATGATATTTTGTTAGTGAAGCAGAAGTATCCACACCCTATTAGTACATGTTTTAAATAACGTAAGATTTTTTTCAATAGAGGCGCACAAAGAAAATAAGCATTCAACATGAAATGCTTTACCGGTTCCATGCAGATCTTTACAAATATAATGAAAAAATTCAATGAGGTTGAGGCTTGGTCTCTTAAAATAAATCTCTTAATTAAGCAAAACAGAAACAATTGGCCAGATGCTCTATCTGGCCATGTCTCTGTCACAGCTCTGCTATCACACTTCTGACCGGTCCACAATTTTTTCCCTTTCCAGGGCAAGTCTTATTAAACTTTGGCTCAATAAAATTTTCTCATGAGCTTTCCCCAACATAAGACATTATTTATTTTGATCAGATGTAGAGAGGGAAGGAGAGAGAGGGAAGTTGCCAAGAAACTAAGTGAAAACAGAAAAACCTAAGCTCTCCCCAGACGTAAGTTCATATTAATCTTCATACCTGGGGGAAAAGGAGAGTCTGAAAGGCTGCAGAAGAGCAAAGTGTATGAAGATAAGAAACAGTCTCTTTCTTCTTCCAAACCAAAATAAGACAATTCACAATTATCAATGCTCTTCTGAAAATAATTTAAATACATATGCTTCAGTCAGGCTAGGCAGTTTCTTAGCACAAATTTGCGCTGCTTTATTTGATATAACCAAAGATGAGATTTTTCCTGCTAGAGTGGATTTGTCAGTTATAATGCAAATATCTCCCGAGAAAAACATGTCCTTATAATACGACACAGTGAAAAAACACAGATTGCGGAGAAAAAGTAGGCCTGAGAAAGGTGGTTCTTTACATATTTACAGATTTCGTTTCAAATGATCTGCAGCTTGGCAGCTGGGCGTGTCATAATCAGACTTTTCTTCCATCCTTTTATCAATTTGCTGCTACACACTTTGTTTGAGGACTTTGAGTCTCATGGCACAAACCAATTTTGTTCTTAGGAGTGGTAGATGAATGAGTTGTCTCCTCTCACAGCCTACCTTCCCCGTTGCAGGTCCTTAATCCTGGGTAGATTGCTGCTGGTGGGCCTGCATTTATCATCGCTACAGAAAGGCTTTTGCAGCTGATCACCTTTAAAGAGTAGAATGAATCAGTGAAGATTATTAATTTTTTTTTTCCCTATTTTGCCAGCAGTTCCATCAAACTCTTCTAAAACCAATCCGGACAACCAACTGCCTAGTATCGGGTGTTTTTCAGCTGTAGACACACATATTGGAGAAAAATCAGTGGTGAACAAAGAGACTTGATGAAAGGGGTAGAAAAACCTTCCTTGCAAGAGAGAAAAAAAAAACTTACAGGGTTTCAGTTTTGATAAACATCAAAGAAAAATAAAGCCATGAAAGACCAGATAACTCACTATAGTCTAGTCCTAGCTATACATTCTCCACCTGTAAAACGTGCAGTTATTTCCTTTTTTACGCATAGATTCTATTCTGATTTGGGACTATTCTGTTAACCTTCAACTTAAAAACTGCACAGCCTTTTAAGAAGAATTTCAAGAATGAGAATTTCCAATTTAACATGATTTTATTTTGGGGTACCATTTGCTCCATAAAGGTTAAAGTCATCCAATCTTTAAAAATAGTAATAATAAGTTATAAGCAGCTGCCATACTAACGTGGAATTTTTCTTGCAAGAGCTGCTTTAATTATTCGCTGTCCTTCCAACGGAGCTCATTGCAGAAGATGATGTTTGACACATGCTTGAGGTGGGGGCAAAAACCAGCAGTATGCTATTAGCCCCCTCCTCTGTCATATTTCTTTTATGTATATATTTCCATTGAAAAAAACACATTTTTATTCCAGGTTGGTAGACTGGACAATTAATCCCCAGGCGTTTGCAAAGGATCTCAATTTGACAGCAGGATGTCCGTTTATATTAGTTTCCAGAGCGTGAATGCTCTCTGGATAGCCAATTCCATTCTCAGCACTTCAGTAGGACATTCAGCAAAAGAAGATTACATTTGAACTTAGCCTAGCGGGAAGCTCCTAGCACTGTATTTTGGACTTTTTCTCTGCTTTTCCTAGTCTCTTGCCAACTACTCATTTGAATGAGTGACAAAACTGTGAAGACTATTGGAATCTTTTGGTAACAGTTATGAGTGTTACCAAATCTATAGAAGTTTGACTTTATTTTATTTTATTTTTTTTTAATTCACCTCTTTCCCAGAGTAACAGCAATAAAGCACTGGTTTAGGAATATACCATTTCAGGTCCAATTTGTAGGAGTATTGATACACGTCTCTAACTTCCTATCAGTGGCTGAAGCCTCCACCTTCACCAGTTTCTTCATGGAAGCATTATGGGGTGCTATTATTGCACTACAAAGTCACTGTGGGACTCAAAACACCCTCTCCTCCCACCTTTAAAGAAGTTTTGCTGTTCAAGCTGCTGCTGCTCAGATGAAGATGAGATACAAGATAGAGAGAGGTAAAAACGTCACGCATACAATCAAGCTGCCGGTACCGCTTCCATGTATTTGCCAAAAGAGGTCTGCACTCTGTAACGCCTATCAGTTTGCTGTCACATCAGCAAAATTCAAGCAAGGCAAAAGTCCGGAAAACTTCATGTTAGCAAATGCAATTTTCATTTCCAAAGAACTACGGTTTTGTGAGCATACAGTCTCTTTCAGCCAATGCTTTTAAAACTACCAGAGCCTGAAAAAGGAACTTTTTGGATAATCTACATCAACCTAAAAGCAGACAGGACTAGCCTACTCAGAAAATGAAACTCCGAAGAAAACCACCCTCTGTATTACCCGCACACCTGTAAAATCCACCCTGCTATTAACATCAGAGCGTTTGCCTTAATTTGGCATTCTGGGGATTTGGCTTTATTTGTTTTTGAATAGATAACTGATGAGTTTTGCAATCTACTTTAATTTATTTCTTAGCTTCCCAAGATATAATTTCATGTGCCCAACATCATTTATGTTCATCACTTTGTACTTTAATTTTCTGATTAGGAAAGCACTGACATGGCAATACAACAGTTAAGATACCAGGGAAATCGTTAATCAAGAATCTGAAATAATATCAGATCCGGCTTCTGTCTTAGATGACAGCATTCCTGCCCTATTCCTTTCCCACATCACCCACTTCTGCACACGGCATTACCCACCACTGCTGGAACAGCACAACCTATGCAGCTGATGAGAGTATCTTTTTTAAGGTAATGCATTTGAACCACAGTAAATTACACGGTTCATTTACCATCTATTTACTTATTAAGTGACTCAGTCCAAATGCTTTCACGTTTTAATTTCCATCAGAGTGATGCAGTGGCTGGGTATTCTTTACTTTCAAGGAGTTTTAAAATTGAGTAATAGAACAAAATGGTGTGCAATGGTGATCCCCGATAAATGTTTTCCTGTACGATTCACACACATATTGACACCCTTCACATATCTGGATTGTGACTGGTAAATTAACACGTGTTTACAAAACGATGTGGTTACTCCTGAGACAGCAGGAAAAGCAGAAAGTTGAAAAAATAAACAAACAAATCTTTAAAACACTCAGAGTACAAACTTCTTTCCTGGATGATTTCAAGTCATCCAATCCACCAGCCAAATTCATAGTTCATATAGGTTTAAAACATACTGTGCTTTTACAGACTAAGAGCATCGCTGTAACTCTGTCACAGTTACATATCTGTACTTATGTGTGCATTTACTTGTAATGACAAAAACAAATAGAAAGGGAGGAATCACACTTAAGTGCCTTCTCAACAGAAAATCTAGCCTGAAGCTGCTGAAGCTCTCTGTGGATCGTGCAATTCATGCTCTTGGTAATAATAATAAAAATACTCCTTTTTCAGTTATTTCAGATTTAAGGAATTAGTTATTATATCACCACTTTTGTTTCTGCTTTATTCTTAGATGCAGAATATTAATAGCTCATTAACAAGCTGTAAACATCCATTGTGACAAAATGTAAAGTAATTCATATAGGGATAAAGCATAAAGTGGGTTGTAACCAGATTTTGGGGAGGTGGGTGAGAGAAGCTTTTCCCAATCTGTAAAGAACAGATGAGTGTGTGTTGGATACAAAATTAAATTTCAAGTCTTAGTGGGGTTTATTATTAGCAAGAGGACTGGGTTTATTTTTTGACAAAACCTGGTGGGAAGAAAAAGCAGGAGAAGTAAAGGAACACAGCCTGAGATTCAGACACTGACATGTATTTTAATGAAAGAACTGTAAGAACCTGAAAGCCAAACTCAGCGCCTTTCCAGGGCAAGCACTTTGATCTTTCACTGCCAGCCAAAGACACACATTAGAGCCTAAACCCAGGATGTCTTCTAATTGCTTCTTCGCCCAGCTTTCCACCCAACTGCCTTAAAAATCTGGACCTGTCTCTGATGCACCACAAACACACACTCAAATTCCAAAAATGCATTCAGACTTGCGGGACGCGTAAGAAAACAGAAAAGAGAGTATGGCAGCATTGGCTAGAAACAAAATAGAGCCTATTCTGCAGATAAAATCCATTGTAAGATGCTGTTGGAATGGTAGATGTGAGCACTGGGGAAAAATAACTCCTATTCCACTATTCCTTTTGAAAAGGAACTTAAAACCCTGCCTTGGATAATTTCTTCATTGTGCAGTGTCACCCTTTCCCTTTAAAAAAAAAAAATAAAAAAAAAAAACAAAGACCAAAAACCTGCTGGTCAAGGTGAAATACAGCAGAACATATTTGTAATGAAAGATACAACAGTGGAGTTCAAAGACAGTAAAAATTCACTGATGTGTTTCACTAGGAAAACAGAGACCAAAGGAAGAGTCCGACAATGAAGTTACTTCATGTAACAAAAATCACAATAGTCTTTCTATAAGCATTATAGCGTGAAAATCCTTGCCCTGAAGATGTATTATACCAGCAGCATTTAGATGTTAGGTAAAATGGAAGTAAAAGTTGGTCTTGTGTTAATTAGTCAAATGCTAGTACATACAGAAATGCCCCTGCAATCACAAAACAAACACACCAAGGTATCTCAGTTACTTTCATCTGACAAGTGTGCTTTAGAAATCTGCCAAAATTTAAGACTAGGATTTAAGTAACAGATCTCTAGGCTGCCACAAGAACATCAGCCACAGCCCTCACCCTCCAGGCGGCTGCTTCCCACTTTCACCCAATGGAAAACTACAGCTGGAAACTTAAAATTACCAGTAACTGGTGTCTATACACCTGAAAACCCCTGTGGTATGAAATGAAGCAGTCCAAAGCCGGTACAAAGCGACTCATCCCTGTAGGAAGGGGAGACAGGTGGGTAAGGAGCTGATGGCTGGGAGCAGGGCAGCGCGGGAGAAGGAGCCCAGCCAGAAACCTCAGCATTTACCACACTACACTTGTTCCATCTCCCCTTACCCATCCTTTCACTCGCCTTTGTAGTTTGCTGCTACTGAATTAGATGGGCTTTTTCCCTTTTTTCTTTCTTTCCTTTTTTTTGTTTTTTGGGAAGTGCTGTAAGACATATTGAAAGTCTGATTTTAATCAGGCCTTCAAGGCATAGTTGTACCAATAATTGCATCCTCCCAGCTATCAGGAACATCTCATTTAAAATCAAGACATCATACCATGCTTGAGTGCAGGTCTGGAATTCAGTAGTTCTCCTCTGAAACATGGAGCCTCAGAACTTCACAGGTCACAGTAATGTGATGGAAATCCCACGTGTGCAAGGAGGAGTAAGAACTCTTCCAACAGATTTTCCTTTCAGTCTTTGTATTGTTTTACTTTCTATGTCTCCTAGGCAATTTTCCTTTAGCCAAGATAGGTTCTGTCACTCAAATATCCTGCGGGACTTCATACAACTTGTATTGACTAAAGGGGGAAAGAAATCACCAGTGTTCTTGGAATTGCCAGGGTTTGGTAAGCCACCTAATATAAATCAGTGGATTCAAGTTCAAATAATTTGTTTTATTAACAGTTAAGTGACCTCTCTGAGCCATTAAAGAGATGTCACAAAGAAAAGTGAAGCTTTATTCAACACGTTTCCAGAAACTGTTATTTAGATTGAAAGATTTTAAATTATCTGCTTTTGTACCTAAAAATTTAAGGTATTTATACCTAAGCCATTTTGACTACCATGTCAATGCCTTTTAAAAAAAGGAAAAAAAACCCTAAAATATTTCTTCTGTAGTATCAACTATTCATTTCTTGAACTGAGAGCAGAAACAAATGGATAAAACCATTGGATATTTTCTATGGAAAAACAAAGGCCTTAGAACAAACTCGTTAAAAAAATACTTTTTAAAAACCCCAGGTTTGTCCTTTCCATAGTGTACACTAAGAGAACCAATAAAGATTTTCACACTCCAATCTGAGTGCTACTTGACATTTTGTTGATCATACAACTATTTTCTTATTCCAACAATTTTTGTACACAGTTTTTATTTAAGTGAGTTCAGAAAGAGGTTTCCGACAGCCCCAGCCTGTGTACTGACAGCTCCAAGGGGAATGTGCCTGGGGGCCGCCTTGGCTCTCAGTGAGAGAAGACTGGGAATGCGAGGGCTTAATTAATTCTGCTCATTAACAAACCTTGAACACGGACCTTGTATAATACTAGAAATAATAACGTGCCAGGCTCTCATCCACTCTAGTATTGCAATACATGGTATTTTAGGAGTTTTGGTGTTTCCATGAATGTTCACTGCTTACCACATTAAGCAGCAGCCTTCCTCGCCGGTTTTCTTAAGCCAGCTCTGTTCTACCTCATAATAATGCCACGAGCAATGGTTTGGACAGGCATTATTGAAACAAAACTTACGTTGGGTATTTTGCACAGTTAGTGCTGCTCCCGTACACGACAGCTGCTATGTTACCGCGTCTATTCCCAGAAAATCCATCCCCTTAGTTAAAAACTTTTTAATGCAGTAAATGTAGTGCATTAACAATGAATTATTTAAAAAGGGAACTGATTTAGTTATTCTGGTTAAAACACAATGGGCAATCAGCAGCGGCTTACTCCTGTCTACTTGACATTGTTGAGGATGCCTCCAGAAGTGAAATCGAGATCTAAGTAAATGCAGCAACAACAACAAAAAAATTCTTCTACCACTCACGTCCTTCATTAGCTCCTAAGAGAAAGAACTGCCCGAGCATCTTAAGCTTATAAACTTGATGTACACAGAGGGACTCAAAGGGAACAATCCCTACCGACTGATGTACAAATGCTGAAAAGTTCAGCAATTCTCGAGGCCAGCAATCAAATTCCCTCCCCTGTCCAACTTCACTCCAAACATTCAAAATAAAAGGGAAATTGTAAAATGCACGGCTTCAGATTTGGAGAATACCCTGTTATCTGGCAATCTATGTGCAATTCGTCTGGACTAACAACTGACAAACTAAGTCCTGCTCCACTGGAAGTAGAGCATCTCCACAAGAATATGCCAGTCTGAACAAAATATAAAAAGAAAAATAGTAGGAGAACCCTTTCTTGCTATATCCAGGGAGCTATTTTTGCGGAAAGGACATAGTGAAAGCAAGAGATGGCATCAAAGAGCAGACAAGCTCATGCTTTAAGTAACCATTTGAGATGTGGGAGAGGTATTTCAGCTTCTTGTTCCTCCTGAATCCAACAGGGCACCCTGGCAAAAGCCTTAACCACCAGCTCCAGCTAACCCTTTCTCTCTCTCTCTCCCACTTACGTTACAAAAAACATTGATAGAAGCTTTAAAAAAATATGGTTTAACCTCAATAACTTTTGCCTGCTTTTGCAAACTACTATTGCAATATCTTTCTCTGGAGCTTTGTATTTATAAACCTTGTTAATTTCTTTTTTAGTTTATTTGGTAAAATTCCACTCTCTGATACAATCCATGCCTCTTAAAAGAAGAGAGAGTAAATGCACAGACAGACCATTTCACATTGTCTTTGCTAGCCAACTCTTTCACAACTGGAACTCTCTATTGTTTTTTTTTATTTTAAAGGATGCTTATTCTTAATAAAAATCTATTATTCATGTATGATTCCTTAAAGAACGCCACTACGTCAATTCACATGAGCTTAACCCCAGTGCATGCAATCCGAACACTTCAATATTCATATTAGCTATTAAGAACAGACTGTATTTCTGCCATTTTATATTGGCGTACTTGCACAGTAGTCAAGATGCTTTAACAAACTGTTATATCTAGTAATCTCATGGCTTCAGAATTAGAGTGAAAAGTATGTACCTAGTAAAGTGTGTAATAAGACGCGTTTATGTTTTAGTTTTATTAAGGCATATTTCCCACTGAGCTGTATATTCTGTTTTTCCACGGGGATAATGTTTCACAGCTATCACGAAAAATGTTTGTTAGGAGCACTATGGTGTATGAACTGTCATAATACATATGGTTATTTTCATGTTTAATCCTAAACCTTTTCCTGTACTACTTAGGCGTAACATTATTTGCAGATTTGAGGATGCTCCACTTCATAGCACACACCAATCTCTACATATCCCCAACTCCTCACTTTTTCCAGATACGATTGCTCCCTCATGCTTTCTCTGAAAGGAGGAGAGGAACGTATTTCTTGCAAACAGCATGAATACATTCCGATTGAGCTGTGGCAACCACGGGGCACATGAAGATAAAAGGACAAAAGGATAATGCAGTGATTATATGCAAATATTAGAGCACATTTGCCTCATGTTTAATTATCAACTTCCGGCTTTTAAGTAGTAAAATAATCTGTATACATCAGAGCATTGTGCAAACTACTCACTAGTTTTGGATGAAAATATTTTGCAGGAAAACCTATGCCTGTTGTCGCCAAGCACTACTCATGACACTCAAGAAATCATTACGAAGTTTGCAAAGCAGTTTGCGAAGACAAGACAACTCAATAATTGTACCTTTTATGTGCGTGCATGCAATTATCCTCTCTCCTCTCCACGTCTTAACTTCTTCCTTGGCACTGCACACAGGAGTAAGGAAGCCTTAGAAATCCCAGCTGGAGCTTCAAACACACACCGACTCAGGACATCCAGAGCATTTTGACTGACTGACATGGGAGGACTAAGCTTAACCAGTTCTTTGGTGAAGTTTTAGAACACCTGAAAAGACCACCCTGCTTAATCACACACACGTATCATACACACACACACGTGCTAAAGGAAAATCCTGTTACACCGAGCAGAGGAAAAAAACAACAGGAATTACTAATTGAATTGTAATTACGCATCCTGCATAGATGGTATTTAGTCCCAAGATTTTTTTCTCTTCAGCAATAAAGCTAGCAGGGCCTACGTCTGATTTTTCCTTCATTGCTCCTCAACATCTATGAGCACCCAGTTTCTTCTACATGAATCTAAACCACGCAGTAGGACACCTCCATCTTTATGTGGGATAACAAAACGTGCCTGGGCACAGCTGACAATATTTTCAGCCCTTTGAGGAGACAGAAGGGTGTAGTCCTGTCCTGCCTGACAGCATTTGCCACTTTTAAACCACATCATAGCAGGAGGTGGGGGGGGGGGAACCCCAAAACTGTGGGAGGGACACTGGCTTTACAACTGTCCTGTTTGCAATCCACTGGCAGCCTGTGCCAATTCTTCGGGGAGGGGGGGTCATCTCCTCCTGGCACAAGGCAGGCATTTTGTGCTTTTCGGCTTTGTGGAGACTTCGGTATTGCCTCTCCTTCTCTCGGTATTAGCTCTTTGATGGTGGCTACAGCCAGCCATTGCTCTCAGGAAGCAGAAGAGCAGACAGTATTTGAAGTCAGGAGTTACGAAAGGACGGCAGCTAAACCCATTTCCCTAAACAGCCAGCAAAACAGATTTCATCAGAGGTAAAAGATTTCAGAGTTTAAGAGATTTAGCAGAATTCAAAAGCAAGTCCGTAGGACAGATAAGAAAGCTGCTAGGAGACATAAATGAAATAAATTTAGATAATTCCCTTTCACCTGCCAGGAGGGAGAAACCTATTATGAGAAAATACTGTATAGCTTTAAAAGGTATTGTTAGGTTGTATAATGGTTAACCATCAGCCGTTTTCACATCTTATCCTCAACAGAACACGCAATCTTTTTTCACAATTGCTAGCCCTTGATAACTGCATGCTTGCATGTTTATTCAAAGGACTGCATCATCCCCCACCTCCCTTCTGCTGAACTCGTAGCTATTTGCCACCTTAGATTCAGAGACTCCAGAGACTCTTTTCTTTCAGGTGGTCTGTTTAGCATAATTAATTTAAAATGCACTATCGACTTTTAGTTTGTATTGTTTAGTTGCTTACTGTTAAACCAGATGGAAGGCCCCAAAGCTTGTCTGCAGCCTCGTCAGCTTACCTAATAAAAGATTACATCTCCATCTACAAATTTCCTCCTATTCCAGGGTCAGAAAACAAAGCCTACAGCAAGACTACTATTGTATCACTACCTGTGTTAACAATAATACTTTCTCAGTTACTGTACCTTCTCAATAAACAAACTACCTATAAATCAAATTAAGGTCTTCAGTATTCTTCTGTCAAAAATGCAACGTTTTCCATAGGTCAGGTTCTTAAATATATGAGGTTAACTGCACACTGATCTCGCCAACCTTTCTCCATTTCTGGACGGTAACAAATAGCCTATTTCTAATCTTGTTATGAAGTGTAGGGTCATAAAACCCATGATCGTATTGCTCTGAAAATTCACCGTAAGCCTGAGGCACTAATCCACTAGGTATATTACATTAGGTTTCCCTTTTGCAATCGTTCATTTTTACTTTTAACACTGCTCACAGAGCAGGGCCCTGAAATCCATTGTTAATTGCTTACGTTTAGGGTTTCTTTCTTGGTGTGACATGAATCAGTCTTGCAATCATAATGTCAGCAAAGAGAAAACGTCCATTACCTTAGTTTATAGGGAAACATTATTTTTCTGAGACTAGAAACCACTGACATTTAAGCCGAGTAAATAGCCTTTATTTAGAAAAGAGAAATAGTAATAGATGTGCCTTATTATATAGGTGACATCAGCCAAAGCTTATTTTGGTAGAAAACGTAAGGAGGAGCAGGCAAGGAATAATGGCTTATTTTCTCTTTCCTATCTTAAGTGTTTTAATTAGCTGGGTGAAACAACTAGCATATCTAGCTGGTATAAACCAGTTTATTTTAACTAAATCTCCAAAATGCGGTTAGCTATTACACAAGATGATATACTGGTCTTACCGGAGGAGCTCTGTGGTGATAAAAATTACCTGACTGCTTAACTGTGGGCCTCAAGGCAAAGCAGCAGTGTTGAAATCACAGGCTAACAAGAGAACAAGCGATCAGGCACGAAGATGATGATGATGGTGCCTAAAGACAGACCTACAGAGAAGTCCTATGGGATACCTAAACCACAGGACAACAAAGTGACTTCTAACTTTTCCTTACTTGTCTAGTTAAAAGAATACAAAGTAAAACTGTTCTCCGGAGAGGTCACAGAATGGTTGAGGTTGGAGGGGACCTCTGGGGGTCATCTTGTCCAACCCCCCTGTTCAAGCAGGGCCACTTAAAGCTGACTGCCCAGGACCACGTCCAGGCAATTTTTTCACATCTCCGAGGATGGAGACTCCACCACCTTCCTGGGCAACTGGTGCCAGTTCTAGAAAGGTATCAGCTGGCTTGGAAGGATTTAAACAAGAAAAAACAAATACCGCAACGGAACTAATGAAATATACACAGGATTAAAAAAAGTGACAAAGAATGAGAATAATAATGCTGTTCAGAAGGACTTGAAGCATATAAAGAGAAAAACAAGTCAGAAATTGCCAAGGGAAACAAGGGTTATACACTACAGCAACGGCATGAAGACAGGTTAAAGAAAACTTCAAGCACAGTATCAGGAAAAACTGCGTAAAAGAGTTTCCCAAAGGAAAATGTGAAAGCTTTGTCGCTTCAAGTCACTTAAAAATTGCATGCAGAAAACCTACGAGCACATACTGCTGGAAGAATCAGAGTGGCACAAACTGATACACAGCAGCTAACTCGATGGGCTCCTTTCCATTCAGGGTCCTCAGCCACCACAAAACCCAACGCAGTAGATAAATGAAAAGTGCCCAGCCTGGACTTTTTTTTTTTTTCTGGTCAAGTTTGAGATGCTCCTTAGCAGAAGAATAGGGAAGGAGAAGGGTAAAGCTCAGCTCCCTGGCGACAGAGTTCCTGCAGCTTTAGATAAAATTAAATAAAAATACAGAAATTGTCCTTATAAACTTTTAAATGAAATCTCAAATTTGGGATTAAGATGTACTAAGCTTTTACCCAATTTTCTGCTAAAGGAGATCTTTTCAAGCTCAGGCATGTCAAAATGGAGATATCTGCTTCTATCACAAACTAATTTGAGCCAGCATTTTCAGCTCTGTCTGGCACAGAGATTAGATAGCCCAGGCAATTTTTTGTAACAGGTCCCAAGCTAGAGCGGTACGATTGCTCTTGGTGAGATTTATGGAAAGTCATTACTGATTAGTATTACTGATTGACAATGATTAGTAGTCCTGTAACGATACGTCTTATTCTACAGTACATGGTTACAAAATATCAATTACAGTCAGGGAATGGGTGGTTTTACACATTTTCTTGCTCATTTCTAGAGGAAAAAGCAAAGCTACATCATTCACTACTAGCATCCTGAAAAGCTGAAAGGAACATTTTGTCAATCTTCATTGCTTCCGTAAAATACCTGTATTTTACTGCCCTATTTTTTCACTCTTACACACCTGCATAGGCATGTAAAGGTGTTTACAAGAGTTAAACGCTCCAGACTGTAATTGCTATACTAATAGTAACTATTGTCTGAATTTAGAAAGGCTGCTCGCTTATCAAACATAATTATACATCATCACATAGGAAATGATACTGGTTGTAGACAGTGGCTAAAGTGATCAGCTCCAGTATTTCCTCACTCTTCAATTAATGCCATTACAATTACAACCTCATTTCTTTAGTCTCTCAGCTGGTTGACTGCGCACACCTTACGCGCTCCGTGTGACAGCTGTACGGTAGGGATGTGCCCCAAGATCAGCTCCCAGATCTGGTAAAATATGCACAATCTAGTTTGGGATCTCAGCAGAAATCAGCTGAGGAAACTACTTAAAATTAAAACCGCCCTGAGCATCCCCCTAAGACAAATATTCAGTCATTCAGGGACTTAATTAGTAAAAAAATTCTGTGTTTAGGAGAATTAAGCAGGTCTGAGATACCAGAGACAAATTTCCTGAGAAGTTCTGAGTTTTTAATATGTGCATCACTTATATCCTTTTTGAAACAAGTCATGTTCTTTAAAACAAAATCAAAGAACATTATTTGCAAATAAATAACTTACTTTTTGTTTTGGACAGGAAAACAAGCAAACTAAACGTTGTTCCGTAAGAAGTCATTCACATTGTGCTTTCAAAAGGCAGAGCACCTACGTGTGTAAATAGGAAGTGGGGAACTGTGCTCTTCCTTGGAATCAAACAAAAAATTTACTGCCCAGTCCGTGAACTTCTAAAAATGTGGATCTAAACCCCTCTTCTAGACATTTAACTTGCCAAATCTCTCTTCCAAGCAATAACAAAGCAAATATAATCTATTTACACGAGGTGTGGTAAAAATGGGAGTTTGCAAGATAAAACAAATTGCAAATTCTTTGTTCATCTTCTCAGAGCAAAACTGTAAGACACTGTGCTTCACCTTGCGCATCCATTTTAGTTTAAAAAGTGCAATGCTGGCAAAAAAAGAATAATCTAATCAGGACTCGTTCTGCATTGATTTTCTTTTTTGTAAGGTCAGATGTCATGTTTTGTGAACACAATTCTAATCACGTCATGCAGATACATGATATTCTTCGTCTCCAAAAAAACTTCAGTGCAAGAACACCATCAGGACAGCTGCGCCTACTTGCTGCCTTCCATAAATTTCCAGAATTTCCAAATCCTCTTTTTCATAATTATCCCCATCACGTATCACCTTAGTGCATGGTATTTTCATGATGACACAATAAACCCCTCTATTACCTGTAGCAGAGCTATTCACTACCATCCCGCCAGGACAGAGTTTTTTCTGAGAGCATTCCCTTGCAAACTTTCACCATGGATCCTGGCTTCAGCTCCACCAGAACCTCAAGAGACCAAAATAGTTTGGGGTGTCTGTGAAAAGACAAGAATATTTGTGTCAAGGTCTTTACCTCTGGACTTGGGCAGGTTCTAAAAGCCTAGTAGATTTCTAACCTGTTTTTATTATTTTCCACAGCGTAGGCAGAGCTGTTTCCCTCCTTTCAACTCGTCACAAATATATAGTCTCCCATATTATGGGAGAAAGTCTAGGTTACTATCATCAAATTCTAGCAGTCACTGTTAAAATAGGAACCCATTCTTCCTATATCCCTCTTCCTAAGGAAGGCAAAACATCAAGAAACGCCCATCAGGGAGATGAAAAAAACCTGTGAATAACATCTGAGAAATACCTTTCACATGGAAAAAGATGTCTGTATCCACTTAATGCTTTTTCCAACAAACAATACAATTTCTGAAGTAAAGTGTGACAGATAATTAATTTTGTGATTTGCCTGTCTGTGACATACCAGGTACTTTGCATAATTTCTTATCTGTAGAAAAATGTTACTTTGACTTTATGAAATTCAGTACACAGAAATAAAAAACTAACCTGTAATAACCTCGGATCACTTCTTTATTATTTTTCCCTACCTGATTACATATTGGGGATGAATCAGTAAAGCTTTTTGCAAACAACTTACGGACTGCAAGCATATGGGATGTCTTTGAGGAAATGGTGCCAGGTATAGCCATATGCTGTGTTGCAATAGCACATATAGACGGATTCTCGGAGTACGTGATTTCAGGACTGTTCAGGAGATTATTGAATTTTTTTTTTTTCATTCCGTCACCAGATCTGGTAATAGATCTGGCTCTTATGTTGTGAATGGTGGTTTAGAAAGCCTAGAACAGCTTCATCCCTTAGGCACTGACTGTGCAGGACATGCAAGCACCACATGCACTCATTTTGGGATCAGTACTTTTAATTGCTATCTTCTCCTTAAGACTAATGATCCTTTAGAACCCAAAATAGCTTGTTTCCCAATTTCCATTCATCCAATATTTCCTCTTCAAGTAGTCTGCAGATCTAAGCAGTTCATGACCATCAAATGAAATCCCTGCTGTAACTTCTCAGGTTCTAGTATTTTGGATTCAGCAAAGCTGGAGTCCTGTCCTGCACAATCTTTATCTCCAGAATTTACACAGTCCTTATCACCATACCATCCTTAACTGATCAGATGTTTCCAGCTTTATAACGTTCTGTGAAGCGGGGAAGTAAAACATCTGTTTCATGGCAGGATCAGTACATCATAAATTGCATTAAGTGATTTACCCAGGGTTATGAGAGATGTACGACTGAGGCAGAAACGGACCCCCCAGCTCCCATCGCAGTGTGACCTTCTATTAGAATCATATTTTGCCTTCTCGTACAGCCTCGACTCTATTTTCCTAACCATGAATACATCATCTATTTGAAGAATAACTCACATACGCAGGCTCTTATCACTTCTTAAGAGTACCTCCACCAATCAAAGTCACAGACTGCTGAAATTCATAGGTCCTGCCAAGTCATTGTTACCCTCATTTCCACCAGGCCTCGGAGGCTCTTTATCATCTTCTTCTGGACAATCCTTTGCTCCCTCATGTCTACTAGCACTTTCATGCCCTAAACTAGGCATGTACCTTTCCGGCTGTTCCTTAATTACTGACTAGATTATCCCTTCACATTAATCCCTTCCTCACCATTCAGGCCTTATAAATACTAATATGACTCTAAATACAGCTTTTGGAGTTTGTGCAAACAGAAATCAAGGACATCATTTGACAGGGCTGCCATAGGTCAGGTTTTCTTCCTGGAACTACAGTGAAATTGGTAAATCACCTACAAATTTGTCCTCACACATTTCAGCAAAGGCCTACGATGGGGATATTTTTACCCGACTATCTTTTTATCATTTGCAGTTCAAATAGGAAAGGAGGCTTCTGTAACTTTTGCTCATAAAGGACCAACTGTTGGGTGGGACGGCAGCCTGTGGGCTGCCTAAAAAATTCACCAGCAATATCTTTATCTTCTATAGGATGCTGACAGTTAAAAAAAAAAATCCCTTTGGAGTTTGCATATAAACACTTTTGAGGCCAGAAACTACACTTTAGGAAACCCAGATTAAAAACATGAAAACCACGTGCAATTTTCTACTTACGCGTACTTCTGGGTGGGTTTTTTTTTTCCCCCTCCTTTAAAACCTGAGCAAGCAATGCCTCACTATAGCAATTAAGTAATTGTTTTCTTTTGACATGCATTGCCATTCAAACAAAATACTGAACTGTAAATATATTGCCAGCAGGGACATTAAGCATGAAATAATAATTCCTCTTCATTATTCATTAAATTTGCAGTCTAGTAACCTGTACCTCAAAGCTAAGTTATATCTAGTTCTCAAAAAACCATGGATCTTAGACAATTGCCTTCCAGACAACGCAAGGGGTCTTTCACTTTATTTCATTGATATTTCAGTTATACTGTGACAGGCAAACAAAATTTGGAAACATTGTAAGAAAAATACATCAACGCTATCTGTAAATAAACCATTCCGGTCAACTGATTGCTATTCACAGGGTTCTGTAAGCAGCACTAATTAGTGTCAGATAATTAAATAATTTATTATTCCTTTAGCAACTGTACTAATACGGTCTCGGAGACTGAGTGCACACACGTGCAGGAAGATATATTTTATGCTGGTTTGCTGCCCTGAGATATTTTAGGAAGAATAAAAGTCACAGCCCTCACCTTTCAAAGCAGTAGACTAAAAAAGAAAAGGCACACAGTGGAAATTAGACAGAGAATGTCTCTAAAATATTCAAGTTCTCCGTTTAAATTGGACTATATTTCTCCCCCCCCCGCCCCCCGTCCATTGGTGAATGTTTCCCTTAAGAGTTCGTCAGACAAACCTTATTCACCCAAAACAGATTCATGAAATCAGTGAGGAAATGGAATTTTTTGTGTAAATACCAACTTTCTGAATATGCTCATTGAAGTATTTAAGCAAATTTCTAGCTGTTTTGTTTCTTCCAAACACATCAGTACATCACCCTGACAAGGCCATTATTTGTTTGCATTCACTCACAACCCCTTGCACACTTTGCAGAACTTTGAGCTGTTCTAAGTAAAGCAGATGTATATTTTTCTGCTTGTTTTCATTAACAGAAGTGTTAATGAAAAATAGTGTAATTGTTTCTGTTTAAAGATACAAAACTAACTATATGGGGGAAGGCTACTCATTGCTTCTCATCCTAAAGGATGACAAAAAACTGGCCTAGAGACATGAACTCATGAATCGTTCCTGTGGGATGCACAGCTCTATGACACAGCTCTGTTTGGCAAGAATATATTCATAAAATAAATCCAAAAGTATTAAAATCCACAGTTTTAATTCATTCCTACTGTATTTTTCAATGTGAGATTTAAGTTGGAGTCTTCAGTTTCTAAAAATACCTTAAACTCTTCTACAAACCGGAAATTTTATAAGCTAATACCGTTATTGCCATCATTGTGAAACTGCTTAAATTTCAAACTTTGGAGTGCTACCAATTGTAACAAATTGCATATTTATTTTAATGAATACATTTCATTTAGTGAGCAGACTATTTTCAATAGAACATGCCTACCTGGTTGAAATACGCCATTAAGTTGAAATACATGGAATTTCCTGCCTGAAGTGCTTCATAATTAGCAGCAATAATAAAAACAGAGATCAAGAGAACCAAGGGAGTTTGTTTATCTGCTGTGGTTTTGTTTGCATTTGCTTGCATCTCATTATGAGTTTTTGAGGTGTATTCAAAAGAACGACCACAATGATTTTAGGAAAGAAGCTCCAGTATGCGTTACCACCGAGGGAACTGCAAAACCCTGGGTCTGAACTCCTTGGTTCCTTCCAGACTTAGAGATTATTTCGTGAACAGTTGCAAACACAGTGATGGAGCAGTCAGGTGTCCACAAGGCTGGACAGAAGAAAACTGTTGCAATTAGTTTCAGTGCTGCGTTCACAGTACAATTAATCACAAGTCCAGCCAGCAGCATTTGCTGCTGTCACTTAAAGTCCATTGGGAAGACACCTAGGCCGCTCATTAACAAGAGAGTCTGGTCAAGCATGGTTCAAAACCACAGAGCTGACAAAGCTCCTCTCCAATGTCTACCCCATGCTTTAAAAAACCAGTTATATAGTTTTAATAATTGCACCACTGAAGAATAGCAAAGAATACTACTACTTTCTCCCTGTGCATATAATGCCTTTTATAACTGGTCCAGTTTTCAGACAGTTGAATGTTATTATAATGCAAATAATATCCCCAATAATTAATAATAGTTGCTAAAGCATAATAAACCTCGTTTTGTGACATCAATTATGTCTTTGGGCACAAAAATGAGGAGGTTAAAATAACAGGCAGACACATACAGACAGATATTAGTCGCAGTGACTACCAGTGACCTCATATGCAGCATAATTCAATTTGGAAGATATTAATGGTCCAACTATTAATTATAATTGCAGTCTGGAAACTATTTGCACTTTTAAGTTACATCTGTTTTTTCAACAATAAGCATTAATCATCAAGATAATGCAAGAAAAGATCCTATTTCATTCGAGTCCTATAAACACAGTTGAAATCCAAAGATTAATTCTGGAATCATGATGCAGAAACCAGATAAATCCTATTTTCCCTATTTGTCACACAAGGGGTGACAAAGCACAATGGCAACGAAGAAACGAGACATGACATCAGAACATTTACTGCTTCAGTCAGACATGGTCATCCCAAAAAAATCCAAACCACGCTGCTATGAAACAAAGCGCTCTACAGTTTAAAAGAACGTATAGAAACCTTCTGACTACCTGTGAGAAGAACACATTCCTCCGCAAAACATCAGAAGCTTAATTTTGGGCAGCAAGGTCCAAAGAAATTTGGGATCGTCTCCCACTGTCCTTCTTGCTGTCGCAAGATACTGAGGAAAAGCATAGAAATTATTTGCTCCCATGCCAGCAACGTACTTTGTTGTAAAATGAGATGTTTCATCGTTGAACATCTTGGGAATGACAATATTCACCCCTGCAGCCCTGCGAGAAGGCAAACATTCACACGCCAAAGCTACAACTCCGTCTGCACCATCAGCAGGATGCTGCAGCTCCCTCTCATTGCTGGGACAACCCCAAATTTAGCAGTAAGAGGGAGGCACAGCTGTTGGAAAAACGCCACTTTTCCCTCAACATAGAAGTAGGTTAATTAAGACAGCCTTAAGGTATTTTATAAACTACTTAATTTAATCGCATCAGTAGTAGACCAGCAGGTGTGAGCCCTGAATTATACCAGATGCCAGCCTGAAATACAAGAGTTTTCCCCAGTGTATTCAAACTTAAAATTACAGAAACTTCATTTGTAAGTATTTTGCTATGGCCTTTACATCAAAGAATTAAGAAATTTCTTTAATGATAACAATTTGCTGCAGAATAATGCACAGATGCTGCTCGATTGTGTCGGGCGGTTGTGTGTGACAGTGTCTCTTTTACACAGACGGTTGGTTTTATTCAGATGGGAAAAATCACGAGTGCACCAACTCCTGGAGAAAGCTGAATATGTAAGGTAGCGTACAGATACAGGATTTCCTTTTCTGCTCTGAAATTTATTAATAGTAGGACAATCGCATATCCTTTACATACCATTTTAGCACTATAATCCACCCTGTCTTTCTCACAGACCGTGATAGAAATCCAAGTGCAGAGTCTTCACTTCTTCCCAATCCTCCCCTTCCCCATCTAAGAGGTTAAGTTTTAAGGAAAAGATGCCAACTTACTCATTTTATATACCCTGTCAGACTGTCTACGCTGCCTTCTGCGAGCAGACACAAGCTTGTTCTACCCCTGCTCTGCACAGCTGCTGATTGCTCGGCATCGATCAGAAACCACAACACCAGCAGCCTCTGCCCTGCCAAGCCCCAAACGCTAACCCTTCCTCCAGGCCAATCTCAGCTTCCTCTACAAAGCAGTAATGCACACTTACTGTATTTTCAGCAATTAAATAAATAATAGAAAGACCGATCTCTGACCCAGCATTGGATCTATCCTTCATGATAATTTTGTTACGTTTCATTTTCACTTTGTAATAAAAAAATCCAGAATCAGTTACTAAACCACCCGACCAGCAAAACACACACGTATGTTTCTAAGCTTGAAGCCAGCCACTGACAAATTCGCAATTAGTAGACCATAAACTAGTAAGGTAGGATGACAGATTTACATCTTAAATTTATACTAGATTTCTTTTTCTCCAAAAAAAGCCGGCTGCACAGATGTCGGTTGAAATTCATTTTTAAAGCCCTACTGGTAAGAACCGCTGCCCTCAGAGATCCCTCCACCCTGATCCTCTGGCCCTCCACTAGCGAGAATAATGAAAACTTTCATCCCATTTCTTGCCTCTGAAAAAGTCAGCCCCGATACCAGCAGGAAATCAAAGCCTGCTTCAAAGCCTGTCCTAATGCCAGGCAATATTTTCTGCTGGTATAAATTAATGCAGGTTTCGGTGACAGTTTCTCAAGTAACATCAGCCGCTGATCCATCCTGCTGTCTTCCTCACCTCAAAAATATGTGTTGTACCTTTTGGAGGGGATACAAAATTCTCTGTACAACTACATTAGATCCAGAAACCGTGACACGGTGATTCAGAAAGTGATGGAGAGGGTAAACAAGGCAAGGCGATACACCATCTGGTCTCTGGGAAGGAACTGGATATGATGCTCACTGCTGCGTCTGCCGTTTCCCAGCAGAGAGCTTGGAGCACCCGCAGCCCAACCTGGGCAAGCCAATTCCCTCATTCCCCACTTGATATCAAGGGCATGGATTATCTCATAGCAAATCTGTTGCCCGTGAACTTTCCATTTTGTCGTTTCATCAAAAAGCAAGAATAAAACCAAGTGGCACCTAGGTGCCTCAGCGAAAAGTGGCTATCAATTAGAAGATAATTTCTGCCTGTGGAAAAGCTGCAAATAATTACGTAACATTTTATTTGTATCTGGAAAGATTTTTAAAAAAAAAAGAAAAAAAGCACCCAAAACCACGCAGAGACAAAAAATATCCCCCAAGCCCACCGAAGAACAAACCGGCTGTTTGAATGGGTTGAAGCACAAAGCAGGACTGTTGTAATGATGGTTATGAATCAAGCAAGACAAACTGCTGAAATAAAAAGTTTCTTTTACATTCTATGCTTGCATGCAAGATATGTAAGAAATACGTAAAGGCACTGGAAAAATCCCAGTCAACAATAATATCTAACGTAATTTTATTACATTTCCATTTGGTTTTGGCTGCAGCTCAAGGAGAACCCTTTCGTCACTGTCAGGGAAGAAAGATTGTTGGCTTAAAGTAAGTATAATTTTGGCAATCATTTACTATGATTCACAACCCTATGTCCCCCGCTTCAACTCTGACCCCTGTCGCTGCTGCAAACATGCGATCTTGAAGACGCAACCACCTATTGCATCCATGAATAGAAACCTTTACCTTTAATAGAGTCTGTACCTCTAAAAGAATTCATACCAGCAGGTGGCAGCAAGAGACTCAACTTCAAATCCATGCTTTGCTGCTTGAGATCAGGGTGTTCATCCATCTCTTAGCACTCAACAGTAAGTAAGGAGTAATAATTATCTTGCATAGAAGTACACCTGCAAAACGTATTTCAACAGAGATCATACAGATAAAACCAACTAACATTACAAATCCTGACCTGCTCTGCTGAAGAAATCCTTGTGGGAATGCTAACTGTTCACAAAATGATAAAATAATAAAATACACGTTTCTAATGCAAAGGTATCTAGAAGTCGTATCTTCAAAAACATCAGAGTAAAATTCGCCTGATGCTTAGGGTTCTAAAAGCATTTTGGTGACTGTTTTTAGCATTGAAGTTCTACAAGCGTCTTGACTATTGCTGCAATGCAAGTCTCCAAGAAAATCCTGGGAAGGCAGAGAGATAACCCACCACTCGCTCATCTTCTATAATTGGGCTCTGCTGTTAATTGCCTTCCCAGAGTGCAGAAGACCCGGAGTTAATTTCTTCCTCCGAAAAGATTCTGTGCACATACCCCCAAAATGTATTCTCTACTGTAAGAAAGGCAACGACCATTTTTCATTTTTTCCTTACATTTTATAATCAAGTATTATAAATAAAACCAAAGTGTGATCCCTGCTCTTTTTATCAAAGCAAAAGACTTGGAGATTTATTACCAGGGGATGATTCAGAGCAGAGAAACTTGAACAAACAAATGAGACAACAGTACTAATCCATCTAATTCATACCGATCGGTATTTATTTTCCCCACTCTTATTGCTTCTTTCAGTGTTTCTTAATATCAAATTTGGTACGAAGAAAATCTGCATATTTAATGCAAATTAATGTATATTTAATGTAAATTTGGCATTCACCCACCCAGGTGATAATTCTGTTTCCAGCCATCACCTATACCAAACGTTTATGTTAACTGTCCACAAAATGCCACAAAAAAGACTAATAATATTAATGGATTATTTTTCTTCCTTTCTATCATTGAAAAGAATGTAGTAATTTCTGTAGTCATTCAAAAGTTTTAGTAAATGACATTTGAGTTACAATAGTAGGAAAAAAAAAAAGGATATTGCCATCCAAAGCTAGTTCAGAAAGCCATTAAAAACGTATCAAACACAGGAAGAAAATGCAAGTCTTAATTCAAAGATGCTTCTGGATTTCCAGATAATTATAACTGCCACTTTTAATTTCTTCGAGCTCAAAAGCATCCAGAGCAAAATAAAACCCAAAACGAGTCTGAAAAAATATTCTGCTTTGACAGAATTTACATACTTTTGTTCCATTAAAAGTTAGTTCAATTTTAAATTGATATCACATATCACCTTTTGATATAGTGCATTTCTTCATGAGAAATTTTGTTTCTCTCTTGCAAGAAAAAAAAAATAAATAAATGAACTGACTGATTGACTTGTGCTGCAAAATCCATCAGTCAAAATGCCCTCTCCTGTCAGGGAATCAAGTGTTCTCCTCTATCACTGTGATATAACTAACTGTCATGCCGAGGAATAAATAACAAAAACTACATTCACACCGGTATTTAGATACCCTAGTGATAAGATTCTCTATAATATGATGTGAAATTTTATATAAAATTGGGAGAGAGGTCACAAGTGAAAGCAGACTTTCAGTCTTTCGGTTACACATAAAGGTCATATTCTATTGACATACAGGTAACGACAGAGAGGCCAGAAGTGGAATTTGGATGGGAACCACGCTTAAATGAACAGCTGTTGAAAGCTGGAGCTCTTCAACTAGGGGTGTCGCACCAGCATCCTCTCTACCTTCACCCCCACACACCCCCCTCAAAAACTCCAGCAGCCGCAGTAGAACTATGTTCAGAATAGAGTAACAAATCTTATCAACACTGGTATAATGCGTATGATGATAAAATTATGAATGGTGAAAGGGTTTGCGTTTGTCTATTTTGACTTACTGTAATTAACAAGGCACAAAATGGAACTGAAAAGTTGCATAAGAATTATTCCCAAATTATACTCTAGTAAAGAGGGGCTCTGGCTTGAAAATGGAAAGAACTAGGTCACAAAACCCAGCTCTGTCACTAGATGCCATGCGATTCTGTGCAAATCGCTTAATCCTTTTCTTCTCCGACCTCTGTCTATTTAGATGGACAGTGCTTTGCATCACTGGCTCTCAGTATTGATACAGTCTTAACTCTCATGAATTACATGGAAAATATCTTCCATAGACTTCGGCAGGGTCAGATTTTTCATACGGTGTTGATACAGTGCTCAGCACAAAAAAAAAATCCTTACGTTACCTGGGGTTGGCGTAAAATACGGCTGCTGCAGTAAAAACCCACTTCTATATGTAAGAAGAAATGTCTTACAAAAACCGTGGAAATAACAAGTAAAAACACTCAAGCTTTCAATCACAGCTGAAGCACTACTCTTTCAGTAAAGTTTGGCGACTGCATCAGTGAAATAAAGCTGCCAAGATTTTGTCACCATCAGCAGTATTTTGAGTCGGGAGTTAATGAGGGTGCCGTGGCCAAAGCTATTTTTCTGGCTGGGAAAGTGCATATCCCCAGCTTTAGCAAAGGCACATTTTCCTTGGGGGGGTCGGATATCAGGGAGCTGCATGGTGGGAATGATGGCAAACTACATCATGTGACCAAAACTTAACTCATGTGATTTTTGACCTCTTTAAAGAGGCAAGATCAGCCTCTTTAAATCAGTCTACATGCTTGGTTCTAACAGCAGAGCTCATAATTAAGGTCAGTCCCTTTCAATATATTAACACTCTAATCAACTGGGACAATTGTATCATACGTCAACTGTCTTTCACTCTAGAATAAATTCAAAAGTTACTATAAACTGTCTCTAATAAGTGGTACGTACTGGTAGAAATGGCTCATTTGAACCCAACTGAATCGTAGTCCCATTTCAAGAGATGTTGAAAAAAGTTAACTCTGAAGCTATTCCTGAGCAAAAAATATCCAACTGTCCTCTGAATTGCTAAAATAAAGCAGCTGAATAGGATTAATATCTTTTTTAAAGGTTTTTTTGGAAGTGAATATTTTCAAGACAAAACATTTTCATGAGCTGTTCCGGTTTTGCCAACATTTGCATTCCTCAGAAGAAAACGTCTGTCAAAATTTTCCAATCACCTCCACTTCATAGTTTTTTGGTAAATTCTATGTATAGATCTGAGTCATCTTAGCAGCTATTTTCATCGAAACCCTTCTTCCCTGATTAAACAGGCAGAATCAAACCACAACAACATTGTTAGAAATTAGTATAATGCAATCAAACTGAAAACCAACCTAATCTATACTGTCAACTGGAATCTCGATAGCGCCTCTTCTCCAACGAGAAACCTGTACAGAAAAGATACAGTCTATTACATAAAGAATCAGAAAGTTCCGTAAAACTTCCTATTTTTAGGAACCTAAAAGGTTCCTATTTTTAATATATAAAAGACGACCTTTTGATGCTGATCTGCACAAATGTCAGAACTTAAAGTGATATGCAAAGGAGCAAACAATGAAAAAAAAAAACACCCAGCGATGATAGGAATAAGGCTTCTTGGAGACAGATGTTTCTGATGCGGAGAATTTCCCTTCTTTCCCCCACCTCAGCTATTCTGGTACGACACATTCATGCAGAAGGAAATTTGGGTTGAAAAAGAATCCTTGGCTATACCTTGAAAATATTGCCCTTGTAAAATGGCGAGTGACTAGTGAAATTAGTCCCTGTAACCATTGAAACCTACAGCCAGTAGCTGTACCTCGCCTGGCTTTCCCCGGCCAGAAGCCAACTCCCATGCTGGACCACACTGAGCCATGGATAAGTCTAAAGGAGAAAATAAGAGCATAAAACTCCCTGGTATTTGATTGATTTCCTGAATGTTCTTTTTCCTTTAACTATAACAGTATTTTGACTTCCAAAGCTCCAAATCTGTTGTCACAGGCCTTCAGAGGAAAAGGGCAGAGTTTTTTAGGTATACGCTTTGGTAATGCTGTTAGAGAAAATGGTAGAGGAGAACATTTTAGAAATGTCAAAAGCGATTTATTTAGATATTTTTCTATGGGAGATGCTTCATCTGGAGGTGACAAAATGCTGCATTAAAACCTCGATTTTTGTTTCAAGTCAACATTTTGTCATTGAAAATGGTCCTAACTTTTAAAAAAGAAAATTATTTAAAACTAGGCAAAAAATTAAAAGACCATTTTTTGAACACTATCAAGCGTTTTGACCCTAAATAACATTCATGGATTTTTTTTTTTGTTGTATTGTTTTTGCATAAAGGCATAAACATTTAGACTTTTCCTCAAGGCAGTCTTATCCCTTTGTTTTAACCAGAAAGCTTGTTAGTTGTTCAGCACTCTTCTCATCTAACACACTGATTTGTATTAAATAGCTGGTTCTTTGAAAAATATTCGCTGAAGACCCAGTTAAAAAAACCTAAAAATTAAAATCCTTGTTTCTGTACACACCCCAGCGGTAGTTCCTTTAGTTCCTGACTTCAGATATTTGTCACACAAGTGAGGGCTTATGGGTTCCGGCTCCTTCACGTTAGAGTCGTTTGGAAGCCTAAAACAAGTTTATTGCCTTGCCAAATACCAAAAGCACAGATGCATTTGCCTTAAGATGCCAAACACTACAAACTCCGTAGCTTAAAGTTAGAATTTTGGTCTATGAAATACAAGAAAAAAAAATAACTTTATGCTCAGCTTCCAGAGGGAGGGAAAAGAGAGAGAGGTAAGTTTATTTGCTATAAAAATACTTAAAATACATTTTTATTCCTGTTTTGAAATTTCCTGTATCAATGATACCAAAGAACTAATAACGCAGGTAATACTTCAAGCATGTTGACTTTGATAATTTTCCCCCCACAACGGAAATACCCTGTCATATGAAAGAAATGGGAACAGGTCCACTGCGCGATTCCTGCATTTCATCTGTTTCCTTACACTTTGACTGTTCCTTGACAATCTCAACTTGCTTCTTTTCTCAGGTAATCACAGAATAAACCTAGCCCTTGCTCCACTCTCCTGGGTAGGATGTTCCACTGCCCTTTACCCACGCTGCTCTCCTGCAGCAGCAGCAGCACAACCAAAACAAAAAGCCAAGCAGGAACAGGAAGAGTTCTCTGAAGCTGACCGCACAAATGAAGAATATCAGTTAGTGGTTAAAACTGCCTTAGTTCTATTTTTCTTTCAGGATGAAGCTGTAGGGGAAGAATCAAAGCCTCAGGAATAGTGGATTTGAAGGAAAGGAGAAGATGACATAGAAAGATTACTTAATACACGGTGGGAAGCATTCGTTTACAAAAAAGAGAGAAAAAGCTTGTTTCCAGATTAACTACTGAAAAAAATTATGTAAGTACTCACAATTTGTATTTTGACAATCTTTAAAGATTAAAAAAAAAATAAATCTTTAAAGATTTTAAAAACACAAATTCTTCACTGAAATAGCAATTTCAATTTCTGATCATCAGTTATTTCAGACTACCTTAAGAAAACTATTCAAAATGACTTAATATGACCAACAGCACAAATGTTAGCAGGGAGATAAAGACGTAATGGTTACTTTCTGCTGGTTATTTCAGAACGCAATTTAAATTTATATTTTCTAATTATAAAGGCAGAGGCGTTTTTAAACTCTAAAATTCCTATTTTCCAGTTTCAAATTTTGCATGTTTTCAAAATACTAAATGCTCTTCTATACACGGTGCTCAACAGTTTGGGGGATTCTTCTAGCCTTAGAAAACTTCTCTAGTCAAGGCTCCGTAGTGTGAGGTGGGTTTGGGGTTTTTTTGTAGGTTATTTGTTTTTGTTTCCTTTTTTTTTTTTTTTTTAAGGACTATACAGAACTAGAGGTACTGTTAAGACAGTAATACATTCTAATAACTAGAATAGTTCAATCTCATTTGAGCTACAGAATTATTTCTGCTCTTGCACTTGACTCTGCTTGCAATTTGCAGAAAATTAAAACTGTATTCTTGCGTACAGCGTGAAACAAACGAGAAAGGAAAAAAGGTCAAATCAAGCAGGATTTCCTTTGAAAGGCTGGCAGATAAATTGGTAGCAGTGGGTTTAAAATTTGAGCTTAGATTCACATCTGATTTAACACAAATTTGTAGAGCTGCAATTGCTGTTTGATCATTGTCACGAGGGGGGAAGGAAAGAGCAAAATATATTCATCTACTTAATAATTCTCTAAGCAGAAGTATCACTAGCACACGCTCACGTCCTGCGTATTAGGAATTCTCATTTTGTCAGACAATGAAGAAAAGCCTTTGTTGAGAATTTCTAACTTCATTATCAGTTGTCATTTGTAAAAAGGTGCATACAGTATTTATTGAGATTAATGGTTCTCTGCCCTTAGTTTAGCTTGAGGAGGAGAGTTAGATGTGCTTAAGAAATTTACACACCTTGAGCCCAGCCATTTGGCACTAATTTAAAGCAGAGGCATCACATACGAGTTTAATTAAAAGTCTTTCCTGCCCCATTTGCCAATCAATGAGCTGCAGCAGAGATGAGAAATGGAGCAAGAATTTCAGAGCCTCTGCAACGCTCACAGTATGTGAATGCCCGTGGTTAGTATGTGAAGTCACAGCTTCATACTCAGTGTGTTGGTTGAACTAATGCCCATTTAGCACTTCCCTTCTCCTTTCCTTCTCTTTGCTTTTGATCCTTGCCTCCTAAAGAAAAACAGGGCCAGGAGAGGCAGATGTGACTTCCTACAGTCTGTCTCCATACTTGTTTCAGACATAAGAAAAATGCAACTTAAGTGGCTCCATATGAAAACTAGTTTAGTAATACTGAGAAAAATAGAAGATGGATGTGGCTTAATTCAGCATTAACTGCTTGGCTTTGATCCCTACACCACATCATAAAAGTCAAAAAGGTATAGCATGTTTCTAGATAAGGTGTTGATACTTCGAGCTCATTTCCACCTTATTAAACTCGGACATTTTACCACAAGCTCAGTAGGCGCAGGATCATAAACTGCTCGTGTGGTAGTTAAGGTAGTTTAATTATTCACAGACAATTCCTTGGCTGCAGATGTCATTAAAATCTTAAGCCAATGCTTTTTGTGTATTTGTTCATCACGGAAGCATGAACGCTCTGCTCTCATTTCAAGAGCTTTCATCTTCATCTGATTTTCCTCAGTCTGCGCTGAGTAATCTGTAAGCATAGAATATGTTTTGAAAAGTCCAGCCATTTAATATTAGGGTATTAAAGCATCACTGGGTCATAATTTTATGGTTATGTTATCTGCACAGTGTCATGCTTGCCACTAAAAGCTCACAATTGCAAACCATTGTAACTGCAAAGCAAGTTCAGAACTGCAAACGAGTGAGGAGTTTCAAAATAGCATGGCTGAAATTGTAACGATGGTGTTCCGCTCACATTCAGCGTCCATCAAATAAATGTTCATTTTCCCTTAGAAAATTCTATTCAATTTCCAAAAGTGAAACGTTTTGCCCCCACATACGCTATTTGTCCTTTCTACTATGCCATGCAATCAGGATTTTTAAAAATCCAGAGCATTTCAAAGTTTGCATGGTATTTGCATCGTAACAAACATTTGGGCTTGAGATTTAGACAGAAACCTGAAGTTATCAGAAAGCTTCTGATTCTGTCCTGCTGGTGTCTTCTCTTGGGAAGACAGGCCCCTTGTCTGGCTGTACATTACCCAGCGCTGAGCCGGACTGTAGCAACGTGCAACAGCACAAACATAATTAAGCAGTCATCAGGGCATTCCAGTTTTGCTCTGATTTAAGTAAGGTCCGAGGCAGCTAAGGAAAAGGATGGCTGTTAGAAATGTCTGAATCAAGCTGAATTCCAGGAAAAGCGAGTACCTACACCGAAGTACAACTGAATGTGTCCTACACTCCAGATTTTCACTGAACTGCCCACCATCTCCTTCTGTGCTACGGCACCAAGGACATTCGCCCTTTCCAGTTCACAAGCTGCCATAGGAATGTGTTACATTCTGGAGAAAATTTCACCCTTTGGAGCATGACATCACTTCTATTGCAGATAAAACGATATAATAAGGCAGAATTTGGATCAGTTCTTATCAAGCGTTCTCTACATTTTAAAAAAATTTACTAATTATGTATCTGCTAAAAGGAGGCTTCAGGTAATCACAAGTACAGAAAAAAATACATATATAAGTTTCAAGTGTTCAAATTCCATTTTTTTCTTCTTATATTTAAGGTAGTCATTCGCTGCTGGGCTCACATTCAACTTCCACCCCAATCAATAGAAATGCTCCCTTTTCTTTCCATGCGTTTTAGAGAAGATCCTTCACCAGCGCGTTTGTTAGGATCACTCAGCTCGTGTTGATTTCCCTGGCAGCTACGTAACTGCAAATGTGTAAGAATCTGGGACATAATGACTAAGAAATAAACCCAAATTATTTTCTTTTGGAGAAAATTCCTGCCTTGATCCAAGCAAGCAGTAGATACTGTGGTCAACTTTCTGACAAAAGAGTGTTCCCTTCAAAGGAAACCCTTGTACATTCCCGTGCAGCGGCTGACAGAGAGAACTGAGCAAAATAAAGACTCAGCACATTCCCACTCCTTAGGCACAGGTTTGAAAAGAGAAAAAATAGGCAAGTATCACAACAGGGGAAGACGGAATTTGCACCTACTGAAGATACTGCTGGTATTTTCTCACTTTTTCAGACAGATCAAGCAGTGTCCGTACGTACACCTCAAATTAATCAGCAGGTGATGGAAAGAGTGCAACAACCACCAGAACTTTCACAGTTTCAGAGACTTTTAGAGCTGACAGCATTTTTAGATTATTTGTAGTCTGGTCTCCTGTCATCACAGCATCTGAAATATTACGAGTAAATTTAATTAAACCTAATAACTCCTATTTAAATAGAATCAATGCTTCAGAAAGCAATCCAAGCCTTGCCTAGACAGCAGAGGCAGAACTCTTCAGCTTTATCGGGTAATTTTTCTTTCCCCCACCCTGAGATTTCCGCTGTTAACCACCAGATATATTAAGGAGTTGAGCAGTCTTAAAAAGTTGTGTCTCCAGCTGAAGCAGGTACACTCTAAATTCTAAATACTGACTCTTGGGTTGTAACAACTAAGGAGTTCTTTACTGCCTGCTATTACTTCTCTTTTACATTCTTAAGGAAGTCATCTCTCATTTACTAATTTTGCCATTAAAGAGATGGAGTTAAACTGCTTAGTCTGAAGCCTTTTTCCACCTTTATGGCTTCCTTCTGCACTGTCTCCAGTTTTTCAAAAATCATTTTTAAGAAGTAGTCTCCCGAAAGGTAGGGATACAGCATTGCTGAGTTAATGCTCAGAGGCAGTAATAAAATGATCACCTTGCTCCAACTACTCCCTAGTTTTGACTTTGTGGTGCTCATTCCGAGTTGGTGTTTCCAACCTCTTCCAGAGCAAGTTTGCTTTTCAAAACACGATCTTTTTCTCCGCAGATACAGCCTAATTCTTAATTCATTTAACTTAAGCTTTAATTATATTGGTTTGTGCTATTTTATTAGCAAAATACCATGTGATACTGCTGATACCTTTACAAAACCTAATTTTATTATTTCATGCGGGTAACTTTATTAAGCAAATATAGAATCATTTCAAAGATCTGTTATTAATTACACTGCTATCCTTAGGTCTTTTTAAATTGAATTCCTCATGAGGTTTTTTACTCTTCTGTTTAGGATAGATGCACCATAACCGATCTATAAATAGCTGTTTTCATCCCAGTTACTCTCTCTCCTTTTCTGGAGTTTGTAAGCTTTTACTTTGTTACAACTCACATTAAAAATGAATGTCAGCTGACGGAGATTTCCCTCAGCTTGCTTTTTAGAAAGCTGGGGTGAACTTTATAAATTTAAGAATGTGAAACATAACTCCTCTGGGGTGGAAAGTATAACAGCACCTTGATGAAAGGCAAGTACATACTCCTCCCTTCTTTTTGAATATATTTGCATACAACCCTTTGAATGGGTGTCTTTTTTTTTTTTTTTAACCTTTTTTCTCTCCCAACAGCAAGCCTGGGCAAGTTAGAGAAAATAACCCTTTCTGTGCTAACAGCCTTTGAAAAATACTGAATATATTGTAGCTGCATAACAATTTTCCTTCTGTCTCCCGAAGTCATCTTCCTGACATCCTCCTTGTGAAACACAGAGG
>VYZM01015048.1:1310189-1333837 GCA_013398915.1 Dromas ardeola | reverse complement strand
CATGGGATGGGATGGGATGGGATGGGATGGGATGGGATGGGATGGGATGGGATGGGATGGGATGGTACGGTACGGTACAGCGGCTTGGCGCACAAGTGCCCCTAGTGGTACAGAAAACCCACACTAAGCACCTGGGGACACCAGCCCAGAGGATAAACAGCACTGCCAAGCACCGTGTCCCACCCCGGCACGTCGCGGCAAAGGGGACGGCGTCACCCTCTATCCCCACCACCTCCTTCTGCACTTATTTAAGATAAGCAGAATGCTGTCTCCTTGCTGCTATTACCACAACCGCTCCTAACAACCCAGCTGATGTTTTCAGGTTCAAAGGAATCCCTTTCCCTTGGTTGACTATTATCACCAGCCAGAGCCAGACATACCCAATTCAGTTTTATTTACTTTAGTTATGAAGTTATTTACCTATGAAGCATGCAAAGTTATCTGAGACGAGCCTGACCCAGCCCTTTCCCTATGCTGTTTCTCCAAGCTTCAGCTGCAAAGAAAAACTGAATTCTAAAAGGTAAGGAAATGGTAGTGAACCATAAAAGCAAATTTTCAACATCTTAAGATATTAAATAATGAAAAAAAAAAAAAAAATAGCATTTAGACCACCAGGCACAGAAAGCTCCAGGCTCAGTGAGGAGCCACCTGGCCCCTCACACCACTGCAATTACCAATAAACGCCTTTTGGCGACGGGTTCTACGCAGCTCCAAATAATAATAACTTAAACAGTTAATAGTACCGGAATCTGCTTGTCCAACACCGAATCAGTAGTAGTAGTACATATTAATTGATAGTAATTGCACACTAATTAACTCACAAAGTAATATGTTTATCTAGCAAAATGGATCACGCTATTGGCCCAGGGGTTACCAGTAAGGCAGCAATGCATAATTAAAAAATACATAAACGAAAGTTATCAAATGATTTCTTTATGCTAATTAAGATTTTTCCTAGCTCAGTGTGCCCAGCAATTCCTGCCATCCCATCCTCTCAAAACATTAGTTTCAAAATAGTGAATTTGTAAATACATTTCTGGCTTCACTTTAGAAATAAACATCAACTGGAGGGGTATTTTTCACACTCAGGGGTAACACGGGGATAACAAGGAAGAAAAAAATCTGCTCAGAAGGGAAGTGAAGGACCACAGGCAGAGCTCGTGCCTTGCCAGGGCCGAGCTGCCCTCACTGCCCCTGCTGGCAAGACCTTCTGCAGTGAAAGAGGCATCCAAAAATCCTTCTAACGCCCCTGCCGATGAAACACGGACCCTGGCACCGCGCAGGGAGTGGCCAGGAGTCCCGTGGGCTTATCCGGAGGGATGGAGCGAAACGCACCATGCCGTAGGAGAAGAGCGGGGTGGCCGTGGGGGGAGAAAGCTGCTCTGATGTTGACTAAACCCCCAGTTCTCACCCCAGAACTGCGTGTCGTGACCAAGGGCAGGGACCCCGGAGGACAAAAGAAGCCAGCCCGGACCCAGACCCTCCATGGGGATCTGCAGGAGCTCGGCTGGGAAGCAGCCTGGACTCTGCCATCATCCCTACCTTGCTCCTGCATCCGACTGCTTGGATGCAACCCAGCCCTTCCCGCAGCCCTGCCACCCAAACCCAGAGCAGCCACCAAGCGCGGTACCCCACAGTTAAATTTACAGGGAGCAAAGCCTGGCGGGGGGGGGGGATGATATCCAAGCTATCTCCTCCTGGATGGTGGGATCTCCGCTAGCAAAGGGATCCTGCAGAGCATCTGCTCCATAACGCAGACCCAAATCACGTCTCCAAGGAAAGCCCACGTTAGCAGGGCTGCAGAGACAATGAGCACTGCCAAGATGGTGAGGCATCAAGGACCATCGCAGGTGGGTACATACAGGTCTGTGCACGCAGAAAAAGTATAATAAAGGAAATTATAAAGGTTGCAATGTCACATACTCAAAACTTAAGAAAATGTGAGAACTAAAGTTGCTAAGGCAACCTTAATTCAGTATCTGGCAATTATACACTTCGATGAAAGTGTTGATTGCAAGACCCCACACAGGAGGGTTATCTGAAGGACCTATCTCTCCCCAAACACCAAAGGTGATGGTGCTGAGATGTAGCCAGGTGCCTCTGGGTGCCTGAAGCGGTCCAGAACTTGGCATTTAGGCATCCCAAGCCCCATGCCCAGGTGCCTCTAAACACCTACAGGCTTCTCTGTGTCCTACAAACAACTTCATCTGCAGCTTCTCAGTACCTTGTTCTCTCTTCGTTGGAGGACGTGTAGCTCCTACGTCATTGTGCTTTATTCAGACGCTGTTCTGCATGCACAATTACTCAGCTCCTCACGGGTTGCTTACCCTTTGCTCAACACCAGAAAGCAGCAGTATTTCACAAGCAATAAAGTGATTAAGTTCCCAATCTCCCTGTTACCATCCCCATTTTACAGACGGGGAGCTAAGGCCCAGGAACGGTAACGTAAAAAACATCCACTACATTACATGCACCAAATTTCAGACATTTAGACCTGATTTTTCAGAGTGCTTAGCATTAAATGACACCTCCCCTGCTCAAAGCACAGCTCTCATTGACTTGGGTTGAAGTTTTTACAGCCCCACATTAATGCAGATCATCCCCAGAGCAGGTTCATCGGCTGCGCTAAGCAAGGCAGAGGTGGAAAACTCGGATACGATGGTGCCATTAAAGACGGTTTCCTAATGCATCTGCACAGAGGGGCTGCCTGAAGGCTGCAGAGCAAACTGACCCTGGCACCTCCCGGCTTTGGGGTTTTGCAAACTTGATAGCGTTTGCTAAAGAGGAGCCTGCTCGGGGTTTTATTGTGAGCCGGGAGGAAGGGAAGGTGTTCAGTCTGGAAAAACAGGACATTTTTCAGCATCAGTTGCAGGACGCAGCCTTTGGTGGGGAGAGCTCTCCCCAGGGCAAAATCGCCTGCGCAGCTCCTACCTGCCCACTCACCATCCTCTTCCCCTCCTGTCCCAGTATAGCCCGCTCCTCTCCTCCGTTCCCCCAGTTCTCCTTCCCCACTAGACCCGAACTCAGTATTTTTGGCCCTCAAGCGGCGCTGCGGAGCGGGGATGCTTGGCCGTGCTCAGGCAGGGAGGATGGCTGCCGACTCTCGCTGCTAAAATCAAACAAGACTTCACGCCGCATGCAGCGATTCAGGTTTTTCAAAAGCCCTTTTAAGCTGGCCAAATTAAGGCGGTTCTTCGCCTGTAAAAGGGAGACCCTCCACAAACGCCTGCCTCAATCCTCTGCAACAGTTTTGCCTGGGGGAGAAAAAGAAATCTTAGAAAAACAAGCAATTGAGCAAAAAGCCTAGATGGAAGGCCTGCGATCTCTCATCCTAAATTATTAAAGGCTGAAAACACCATGAGATGGGTCAGGTCACCCCAGTACCAGGCAGCGATTGCCGCCCTGGTTCAAATAAAGCATAGATTCACATAGACTCTATGTGGCATGGCAAAAAAATGTCATTAATCTCCCTGCTGTGATGAGCTCTGGGCATCTCCTCGCTACCTCACCCGCATCCGCTCCTGACACGGACACGACCAGACACCGGAGAGGAACTGAGCATCCAGCCACCTTCCCCTTCCTCTTTGCCCTTCAAAATAATCAGCCATCAGCAAACCACGACTGCAGGTCACTGCTCGTTCGTCATCCCAAAGGGATGAGCTACAGGATTTTCCCATTTAAAACAGACATATAGTCTAGCCCAAAATATATTCTAGCTTGGCTGCACCAGCTCCCATCTCTCCCCACTGCTTTCCTCACCTAAAAATTGGGAATTTGCTTGCTGGAGGGGCCAGAAAGACAGAGAGGAGCTGGAAGGACCCCAGCCTGCATCCCAGCCCCAGGGGTGGCACAGCCCCCCGTGCCACAGCGCGTCCCCCAGCCCCATGGAAGCAGAGATGTCCTATAGTGTCCCATGGCACCAGGGACAGACCCGGCACAGGGTACGGCACAGGGCACTGTGTCTGCCCGGGGTCATCACGGGCATTTCGCAATGGCAAGCTCGAAATTCCCAGCTTGGGGCTCAGGCTTCAGCATCTGCTCAACCACAAATGAGTCACTGGGGTTTTCCTTCCCTTTTACAGCCTTCGAGGGTATTTTGGGCAAGTTTTCTGTTCTAATGGGCTCTGCTGGATCTGACTCTGTAGCAAAACACGAGGGTCATGAGGAAAAGTTGGACTTTGCAGGGAAACTGGGAGAAGGAGGGTTTTTTTCTTTAACCCACAGTTTGCTTGCAGCCAGGCACTGGGACCAGCCACGTCCCAGACTCGACCACTCTCATTACACAGCAATTGGCGTTTTTTCAAGATACGTATAAAGTGCTTAGATGAGGTGACGATAAGCGCTTTAGAAATGCCGATAGAATTAGATTAGATAAATCGGAAATGGTCGGCGCTGCAGGATCAGACATCCATGCCCTGATTTTTCACAGATGCTCCTATCAATCCGCTGGGAACAGCGAGCATCGAGCCCCTGGGAAGCCGGGTGCTGGGGATCGGCCATCTCCACACGGGCAGGGTTAAGCATTGCGACTGGAGATCCCTGCCCCGATGAGATGCTCGGCATGAGCATGAGATGCAGCATGAGATGCAGCTCAGCATCCCCGTGCGGCTCCAGGGGCAACACCAGGCTCTGCAGTAAAGGTCCATCCAGCTGACCTCCCCGAAAGCCACACAGCCGGGTGACCTTCACCAACCCCTCCACATCCCTGGGATCACCTGACCCCGTCCACTCCACAGACCTGGGGAGCTGGGCACATTGCTCCCAGCCACGGCACCGGGTGAGCAAGCATCCCATGGCGTGGGGTGCCTACGGCTGCACGAAGAGAGGGGAAAAAGCCCCTGAGGAGCAAAACTAGAGCTTTTTGGAGAACCAAACCCATGAGCTCTATTTTAGCAAACACCGCTCACCTGGGCCAGTTACTAGGGATGCATTTACGCATAAGTATACATATATGCATAGCTTTGCTGCTATATATAGCGCCTTTATCAGCAATACGCGCTGGCTTTGAAAGAGCCAGGTGAATGTCCGCAGACAGAGGAACTGAGGCACAACTAGATTATTTACAGCTCGTTTCCAGAAGTAGACTTTGAAGTTGAAATCCAATTAATTTTATACCTGGGGAGAGATTTGCATAGGGATTTTCCATCCATATGGGCAGATTTTTCAAAAGGACTCGGCTTTTATCTAGGCACCCAATGCAGACTGTGTTCTCCAAGGTGCCCAGCATGCATTAGCAGCGCCTCGGAGTACCGCTGGGTTTGTCACAAGGGCAGCACCGTCCTTGGAAAGCCACCGGTCACCAAACCATTCCAAGGACACCACCTCCATGGGTCTGGGTCTCCAGAGGTGAGAAGCACCCCAATCTACCGCTGCCTTTGGTAGGGACCCATCTCACTGGAGATGTGGGCACCTGAGAGCAAATAATTTCCTACCACAGAGAAGGAGGGGGGTTTTATGCTGGTTTAAATCCCTGAACAATCTCAGCCCAGGCTCAGAGAGATGCCAGCGCCGGCACGGGGCAAGTGGTGGCTGAGGGAGGACCAGGACCACCTTGTGTGGTGGCCACAACCCACTAGATCACCTTGGCTTATGTCCTAAAACTGCAGCCACACTGCCAGGAGGGCCTGTCTTGTATCTCCCCTGCAAAGAAGCCACATGCTCCATAACTCTCTCGCCACCACGTCAGCGAGTGCTGCCTTGACAGCCCTCAAAGCAGCCACATGCTGCCCCCAACTTGCAAACTCTTTGAGGCAGAAGCTGTGCTTAGACCCCTGCATGGGACAGCCCTCTTCAAAGGTTGACTTCAATGAACCTCTCATGATTTACAGTCTTAAAATACCCTGGTGGAGACATGACCAAGTCTTTCCCCGTCCCCTTTCACACCCACATCACAAACCGCAGCCCCCGGCGCGGTGCCTGAAATTCTCCAATCCGGGTGACGGCTGCAAAGCGTCGCCTTCAGACTTCTAAGGAAGAGACAGAGCTTCAAATGCACACGAAAGCCCCAGAGGCCAACGTTTCCCAAACAAACAGCACCCAGCGGGAGGGAGCGGGCAGCCCTGGCCGCAGCAACGCCCACCTGTAATGAGCTGACCTGCAGGCTTCCTCCCGGCTCTCCCGTTTGCAAGGTAATTGCTGTACATTTTTAGCCTTGCCTGCAGCCATATCGTATAGCGAAGGCTGCCGAGCTGTGTCCAGGGCCAGGTGTGTTCAGAAAAAAAGGATAATCAGCAATTTAAAAAAAAAAAAAAAAAAAGAGGAGAAAAGTCTGGCACTGAAGCTTGTTGCATCCATTTTTGTTCCTGCTGAACCAAATTGGCTGCCATCAAAGCAAATGGCAGATGAAGAAAACATTGACTTTCTGCTTGGGTCAATAAACAAGATAAATTGAGTGGGGAGTTGAACGTGGAACAGGGAACATCATCATTTACCTGAGGAAGACAGAGGGTTAAAGGCAGGGAGGCTGAAGCAGGGCACACCACTGCATCTCACGTGAGGGTGTTCCACCTGGGAGCTCAGCACCGGGAGGCAGAACCATGTCGACTCTGCCAAGGCTCGGGACTATGCTGCGGGATTGGGTCTGATGTGCTTAAAACAGAAGATTCTGGACCCGAATCATAGAATCATAGAATGGTTTGTGTTGGAAGGGAACTTGAAGACCATCCAGTGCCACCCCCTGCCCTGGGCAGGGACACCTCCCCCCAGCCCAGGTTGCTCCAAGCCCCGTCCAACCTGGCCTTGAACCCCTCCAGGGATGGGGCAGCCACAGCTGCTCTGGGCAACCTGGGCCAGGGGCTCACCACCCTCACAGCAAAGAATTTCTTCCTAGTATCTAATCTAAATCTCCCCTCTTTCAGTTTAAAACCATTACCCCACGTCCTAGCATTACACTCCCTGATAAAGAGTCCCTCCCCATCCTTCCTGTAAGCCCCCTTTAGGGACTGGAAGGCTGCTATAAGTTTAACTCGGAGCTCCTCTGGTCTCACTCCGATACCAAGCGTCCCCGAACAGACATCCTCCCTTTATCTGTAAACCTTTGCACTATTGCATTATTAAGCAGAACATCAAGAATATATGCATTTATTAAAGGCAGAAGAGACTACACTTCCCAGCAGATTCTTCCCGGAGCTCAAGTACTGGCATTAAGTGTCCCACATCAAAGGTGTTTAGAACCTCTGCTATGGCAGAGGTTGCAAGGGAAGCATCAGGGGCACAAGCCCGTAGGCAATGACGGGAGGTGCAGGCAGATGGGGATGAGACGGGATGGGAAGGGATGGGATGGGATGGGACGGGAGCATCCCTCCCCTTGGGCCAGCCAGATCTCAGCCATCAAGTTCATTTCAGTCGCCAGTGTCACCGTGAAGGATATTCGGTTTGAGCCCAGTTCACAGGAGTGTGGGACATGGCCATCACTACTCCTGCCTGATTAGATCTGTCAAAACCTATCAGGGGGAAGTTTGCCTGGGAACCCATTCTCTGGCTGCACGTTTAGCAACAGGAGATTGATGACAGGAGAAAGGGACGGGGTGGGGGGGAAAGACAAGAAGAGCATTCGCACACTGCAGGACCATTCTCCTTCTCCTGCCCATCACATTTCACTCGCTGCCTTTATTTTAGCGTCTATCTTAATTAAGCAGACTAAATGAAAAGGCTGCCATGCTAATCCAAGGTCTGCCCCACAGGGCGAAGGAGGATGCTCAGAACACAATTTGCTTCCTCTGAGAGGCACCAGAGATAGACATGCAGAGACGTGTCCCTCCACGATCCCACCACGAACGCCACAAACAACGAGGGCAAGGAATGATGGGTGAAGGTCTTCTGATGGGTGCCAGGAGCACCCACTGGAGCCCGTGGCAGGTGGTGCCCCGGGGAAAAAGGGGAGCTGTGGGCATCGCGTGGGCTGATCCCACCCCGACACCCCGCTCCCCTTCACGGGGCGACCTCTCGGCCCGACCCACTTCACTGCTGCTGCACAGAGCGCGATGCCCACCCGACGCCGCGGGCAAGGAGATATGAGGGTTACCCAAAGCCTCCCAGACAAATGCTCCCCCAAAATACGGGCCAAGACTCCGCTTTGATTACCGACACGAGGGCCAAAACATTGATTTTTCAGCCAATGAGCAGCAGCAGAAGCAAGCCTCTGCGAATGTGACCCTTGGAGAAAGAGTCAAGTAGGAGGTTTTTGGAGGCAGAGCTCACCAGAGAGGCAAACCTTGGGATTTATGAGCAAGAAAACAGCCCATTGTTGTAATTTTACCGTTTCACCCAGACTTCTCCACATATATTTTCAGAAAGCAGAGATCGTAGCAAAGAATAAGCTTAACTTGTCCCTCCAATTTTTTCTCTCCATGGAAGGAGCACTGCAAAGCTGAAACGCTGCCTGATGGCTGGCCTGAGGGCAACGAACTTGTTTTCAGCATTTGGCCTAGTTCACAGCAGAAGACCCAAATTTGACTTCAGCAATATTCACCTTTACCTATCCAAACCCAAACTCGGTTTAAAGAAAGGAAGATGACCTCAAAAACTCCCGGGGGGCTGCTCTGCTGCTGGAGACGAGCTGAGAGCCTTCCTGGGAATAAAGCCCCAGCGGGAGCTGGCAGTTCGGGACCGGCTGCAGACTGGGATGGTGAATTGCCGCATGACCGCGGGCAACGCGCAGGGTGTGCCAACGCTCCAGACTCCTCATCTATAAAACGGGGACAACAACAGCTACCTGCCTCCCACCGCGCGCGCAGTTAATTAATGCTCCTTTGAGTCGTGAAGATGAAAGGCGGCGTGTAACTGAAAAATAGGGTTTTATTATTATTATGAATGAAGCCTCCACTTGTTCCATCCCAACGCACCTTAAAGCAGCGCTACCGCAGACACTGAATTGTTCCCAGCAGCTCTACAACCGCAGGCATTCGCGGGAGTTTGACTGTGAACTTGAAACTAAGAGCTTTGAACGTGCTGGGGAAGAAGAAAGAGAGGGAGAAGAAACAAATAGAAATTCCACCACATACTGCGCTTAGCACCTGGAGACGATGCTCCCACCCTCCTGGGGGCTGGGAAAAAACAAACCAGAGACAGCAGCATCTCTTCGCCTCCTGCTTTTGCCTGGGCTTTACCTGTGTGCATAACAACAGGAGAAATGGCACTGCAAGGGCACTTAAACAGCAAATGCAGATCACATGGCCACTTTAGGACGTGATTAACATATTGTCTCTATTTGACAGGGGAGAGAAATGTAACATAAGACACTGAAACCGCCTGCTTCCAGGCCCGTGGCAAACCAGGGGCAGAACGGCAAGGCTGAACCACGCAAAGGCACAGAGAGAGCCTGGCTCCGGCTGGGGCAGCGCCAGCTGTGCCCAGATGTTGGCACCTCCCAAACCGTGTCCCCCCAAGGGACGGTGGGAGCACTCATCAAACCCCATCCCGGTGGGTCACCGGCACTGCCAGACATCCTTAACCCTGCCACAAGCACCCAGTGGAGCAGGTCCAGAGTCCCCAGCACCAACCAGAACCCTTGAGCGGCAACCAGTCTCCTGCCGCGGATGGTTTTCAGTTGGTAACACCAGACTAGCACACAGAATCACAGAATGGTTTGGGGTGGAAGGGACCTTAAAGCCCACCCAGTGCCACCCCCTGCCCTGGGCAGGGACACCTCCCACCAGCTCAGGTTGCTCCAAGCCCCGTCCAACCTGGCCTTGAACCCCTCCAGGGATGGGGCAGCCACAGCTTCTCTGGGCAACCTGGGCCAGGGGCTCACTGCCCTCACAGCAAAGAATTCCTTCCTGATATCCAATCTAAATCTCCCATCCTTCAGTTTAAAACCATTCCCCTTCATCCTAAATAAAAAAAAAAAATGGTTAGAGTTGGAAGGAACCTTTAAGGGCCATCTAGTCCAACCCCCCTACCATGAACAGGGACATCTTCAACTAGACCAGGTTGCTCAAAGCCCCGTCCAACCTGACCATGAATATTTCCAGGGATGGGGCATCTCCCACTTTCTCTGGGCAACCTGGGCCAGGGGCTCACCGCCCTCACAGCAAAAGAAAGTTCAGTTCATGGCTCGAACACTTCAGGCAAGTCACCATTTGGTACCTACATTTCCTGCATTATTTAACATTATTTCCTTTGCTCCACCTTGTGCATCAAACCTGCACCTCTCCGAGGCAGAAACCCCTTCCTTTGATGCCTACACATCACCTCGCCCTCTACTCCCCGACCTGCGCCCAGCCTCTCCCTGCAGCCCCAGCCCAGCGGAGCAGCCTGTGGCTCTCCATCTCCCCCCACCGCTCCTCCCCATCTCCAGCTCACCTCCACCGTGCCCAGCTGAAGGACTCGGATGCCTGCAGCACACGGTGGCCACGCCGCTCCCGATAGGTACCTTTCATGTTTAATTCAGAAGCTAGTTTAGTTAATCTATTTTTTAATAATTCATCCCTTCCATCTTAATTTTGGTAGTTGTTGAAAATCCCTAATAAAACATTTAGGGGCTCTTTTACTGAAGCAATGGCATGATTTACTTGATGGAATCCAGTCTTTGATGTCCTGTCTTAATTCCTTCCCTCCCACTGTGCCTCAACCCTGTTTATCGCTGCGCCGAAGGTAAGAGGTTCTTGTCGAGTTTTGTAGCACTTAGACGCTTGGTCAGCGTTAATAATTCAGCCGCCTCACATGGCTCGGACAAATCATGTAGCACCACCAACCTCTTCCTTTTATCAACGATTCCCTCTGCCACCGCGGATCCGGACATCGGCCAGGAGCGATGCGGAGGGACCAGGCGGAGCATCCCGACTGACGCGGGTCGGAAGCGTGAGCAGAATACCGCGGGCGCCAACTATGTTGTTGAAAGAATATACACCCTTTTACAGCGTTTGTATTTCATTCTCTACTGCCGTAATGGAGAAACACGCTGGGTTTTTGCATCCATAATTGGGGAAGAACAGATGGTGGAGGCACAGTTGGAAGTAATACGGCCATTAAAATAATCTATACGGCTTGTAATTCTCTAACACGTGAGAAAGAGGAGGGTCTGCCTTCGCCCGAGAGCCCAGTCCGGCCGCTCACCCCGCTGCTGCAATATGGGTGGGAACACTTTTTTTGCAGTTGTTGGGATATTTGTTGGCTTTTGGTGGGTTTGATGGGTTTTACCATTTCCCTTTTCCCGGGATTCTCCTCTTGAAGCTAGCTGAGGAGCCAGCAGTTGAACCAGAGCCGCTTCCACCGGGTATTTATTTGACTCCTGCGTGCCACACAGAGCACATTTTCTCCCCCAAGATCACCCAGTGAAAGCAACTGCTAGCTTTACACCTATCTTAATGACATAAAATGAGGAGTAGAATGTCCCCGGCACTTCAGGCAGGTGGGGGGCGGTCTCTGTAGTTAACTTTAAAATTTAAACGGAGGTGACGGGAGAAAGAATTATGCCAAAAAAACCCCCATTGATTCATGAAAATTGAAACTTCTCACGGGAACACACAGGCTTTATCATCACCTCTATCACTTTCAAATCTCAAGAGTGTTTCTCTGGAAAATCAGAGGAAGAAAATTGCCCAAAAAAAGCCTAGACATTTCGCCGATACACGGAAACAGATGTCCTTGCTCTGCATGATTTAGGCCACGGCTTCAGAGACGTCTACGCCCTCCCAACACCACAACCACCACGTTGTTTGGTACCTCTTGATGAGTGAGGGTGTTTCTCTGGGCCTTTGTGTTGGTTTGTTTTTCCACACAAACATACTATAGCAAACATCCTACTTCGTCAATATAAAATGGAGAAAATGTCTCAAATCTCAAAAAAACACACTAGAAGTAGTAGCCCTTTCCCACTCAGACCCAGAGGCCAGCATCCCCATCCTGATTTACGGAGAGAAGAAGGAAAGGGAACCCCAGCACCACAGGTGCCCTGGGCACCGTGCTTCCCATTAACACCTCCCCAGGCTGGACACAATGATTTTCTCAGCCAGAAACCTCTCCATTGGGCTTAAAATCTTCACTACAATCACACAATCAAGTACCTCCCCAAATCCTTCCCCTCCGCCCTGAACACACAGGAGCCAGCAGGACGTTACCTTGACAGCTGGCTTTGCTTTATGGAGCTGTAAATACATATTTTAATAGGCTGGCAGCAAGAAAGATGTGTTTTCAGGCACGCCAACATCCAAAATGAACTGTGATTCATTTCAAAAGGGGCGAAGGGGTGGAGGAAGGGGGAACGCTAGCCTGAAACCCGCAGAATGAAAAAGCCTTGAAAGCAACTGCCAAAAAGCCCCTGCACAGCTGCCTTCTGCTCTCGGAAAGAGATTAAAAACCTGAGCAGCATCAGGCTGAAGCGGACGTCACTGAGGCCACCCTGGGCCATGCTCATGCTCAGATTAGACTCTTTCTTATTATTATTTTGCCGGAGACGACCCAGCCTTTGCCAATGCATAGCTTTGCCCGGCTCCTTGCATCAGCCGGCACAATGGGGTCATTTAAATTGAGGAGAGGAGACGCGAGATGCCAGTGCCAGGGGTGACCGGGGACTCCCCTTGCATGGTCCCCAGGGACCTCAGAGGGATTCTGTCCTGAGCGTCGGCATCCCGCCCTCCTTCACATCCCACCCTCCTACAGCATCCCACAGCATTAAGCCTGACGCGCCTTCGTTAGCCCCGGCGCTGCTCTCCAACGCCTAATTTGACTAACCCTTTAGTGACTAATTTAATTACCCTGGCCCACAAACTGACAGACAGCTGTTAAAAATGGTTATTGCATTATTAATACGCTCTAGTAATTTCCCATTAAAACTATACTGTTAATAATTTTTTTCCCTGTATTTCTTCCCTCTTAATTAGCCTATTTAAAACTTTGAAGGAATATTCTCTTTATGGTAAATGGGAGCGTCGAGCAAATTACATTTTTGATTGAACACTTCTGTGATAGGCCAGCAAATAAGACCGTTGAGTTGTTAATTATTGTCAGAGTTTCACACGATGCCTGCTAATGAGGCAGTCAATCTTCTCTGCCATTCCTAGAATATTAATGGAGGTCTTTGGTATTGATTTTGTCACCAGGAGAAGGCAGGAACCCCTCCTTCTCAGAGGTCTCTGGGGTGGGCAGGGGGACTCTGCGCTGGGAGGGGACAGGGAGGGGATCAGAGACCTTTGGGATGGGCTGAGCCAAGGAGGGCTGGAAGGTGGGTGAAGCTCGGGAAGCTCTGGGGGGTGCCAACGGGGGCTTGCACAGCTCATGGACCCGGTGGGGGACCTGGCACATCCCCACGGGCATCACCCCCATCGACACGTGTTGATGCACAACAGCCGTACCCAGGAGGGACAAGGCAGCGGGAGGGGGGTGACAGCTCCTGCCGGACACGCTGGTCCCTGTCCCCTCTCTCTGTGTCGACCTGTTGACTCTGAGCTGCATCAGATTCGCCCCTTATGTTTCTGTGATAAGAAAATCTGTATTGTTTTTTTTTGAGGAAAGGGAAATACCTGATCCGCCTGGACTTCAGCAGATCACTTGATAGAGTGATGTGGGGAAATTATTAGCAAAGTGAGCGCGGATAAGGATTGACATGAAACTGCGAGGTGGCCAAGAGCCTGTACTAAAGCAGCCTTTGAGTTGTGCTGGAAGATGCGACAGGGAGGTTTCAGTTCCATTTCTCAAGCCGATTGGGGATCAATCCTATGTGATATTTGCACCAGTGCTCTCCTCGGAAGACGGAAGAGTTTGGCAGCAAAGTCTGCCAGCGCCAAAGCTGTAGGGCCTGATGATTCTTCCCATCCAGGCTCCCATTGCCCAGCTCACCGAGCAAGAGCTCTGGGGCCGTGCCCAATGCAGTCCTCAACGCCAAAGCCACCCCCCTGCAAAGGGTGTCTTGGCCAAGCCAGAGGTAATCCTACTCAAAAAAGTCCTGATTTTATAACAGGGGAACCAAGACAGAGAGAGGCAGCAGCCCAGGAGGTGTATGGGTCTATGGCTGATGCCCCAGCCGTCCCGTTAATGCCATCTCCTGCTGCGCTTCCCTGAGCGAGAGGTTGTGTGCACATTAATACAATTAAAATATGCTGCACGTATCCCTGCTTCAGCCCCAAAAAGCAAGGGTGCTTTTTGCACCTTGCAAAACACAGAAACTCTTCCTCTTGAGCTGTGGGGGCTGTAAAAGTGGCACAGCCCCCCTGCACCTGACCCGGAGACCAGCAGGATGGATGCTGCATCCAGAGATGCTGTGCTGGCCCTGCAGGCCACCTCAGCTCCCTCTCAACTGCTCCAGCCTGGACCTGCCCCAGCCCCGCTCCCACTGGGAAAGCCAGGAGAGACCAGGTGAACCTTGCAAAGCCCAGAAAACCCATTATAGCACAGCCAGAGCTCAGGGACTTCACTCCAGCTACCTGCTGCAGCTACTCCAGCTGGGCTTTGCACAGCCAAACCCACACGCTCCCCAGAAATGACATTATTTTGGGCTATTCTGGGAACACCCTCCATCTGCCTGACGGGGTGCCATAGCGAAAGGTGTGGAGGGGGTTTGGAACATCTGTGGGGATGTTCCCAACTCTCTGCATGCCCTGTCACCCACAGCTGGAATGACACCAAGGGAGAGGGACAGACGGAGGACAACAGACTGCAGGAACAGCCGCCCAAGAGGGCTGGAAGCGGTGGTGGGGTCAGGACCACCATCCCCACAGCAAAGGGACGGCAAAGCTGCTGCCACCTCCCCACCTCTGCCCACAATCCGAGCCCGGGCGCCGCGCTCCGAGCAGGCTGCCCAAGGGATGGAGAGCCAGATGTTCCGCAGGAAATCTTTTCCTGCTCCCTTAAATCCCTACAAAGCCCCAGCTGCTGAATCCAAAAGGCACACAACAACCGGGGCTTCTCCCTGCACCGCTCGCCAGATTTCCACACAAACCCACCCGTTTCTCTGCCCCTCGCGAGGCCGGGCGAGGGGATGGCAGGAATTTCTGTGGTTTCTTTTCCACACTGGAGCCGGGCAGCAGATGAGCACGGCTGGTCCCCAAATACAGGCAGTGTCCTGGACAGGCTGACCTGGACAGGCTGGAGAGTTGGGCAGAGAGAAACCTTATGAAATTCAACAAGGGCAAGTGCAGGGTGCTGCACCTGGGGAGGAATAACCCCACACACCAGGACAGGTTGGGGGCCGACCTGCTGGAGAGCAGCTCAGTGGAAAGAGACCTGGGAGTCCTGGTGGACAACAGGATGACCATGAGCCAGCAATGTGCCCGTGTGGTCAAGAAGGCCAATGGCATCCTGGGGTGCATCAAGAAGAGTGTGGCCAGCAGGTGGAGGGAGGTCATCCTCCCCCTCTGCTCTGCCTTGGTGAGGCCGCACCTGGAGTGCTGTGTCCAGTTCTGGGCTCCCCAGCTCAAGAAGGACAGGGAACTGCTGGAGAGGGTGCAGCAAAGGGCTACCAAGATGATGAGGGGACTGGAACACCTCTCTTATGAGGAAAGACTGAGGGAATTGGGTCTGTTTAGTCTGGAAAAGAGACGGCTGAGGGGTGACCTTATTAATGCTTACAAATACTTAAAGGGTGGGTGTCAGGAGGATGGGGCCAGGCTCTTTTCAGTGGTGCCCAGTGACAGGACAAGAGGTAACGGGTACAAACTTGAACATGGGAAGTTCCATCTCAACATGAGGAGGAACTTCTTTCCTGTGAGGGTGGCAGAGCCCTGGCACAGGCTGCCCAGAGAGGTGGTGGAGTCTCCGTCTCTGGAGACATTCCAAACCCGCCTGGACGCGTTCCTGTGCAACCTGCTCTGGGTGACCCTGCTCTGGCAGGGGGGTTGGACTAGATGATCTCCAGAGGTCCCTTCCAACCCTATGATTCTGTGATTCTGTCCCCCCACCCGGTCACCTCTGCTGCTTCCAAATCCATCTGCTGCCCACTTGTGCTTTATAAACAAGCCAGGCGTTATTTTTACCACAATGTAGTTTTTCAGACTAAAAGCTCCTTTTTTACTTCTTTTTATAAACCAGGCTTCAATAAAAGAGGAGGTTTCTGTTTATAATTAATTGCCTGTGATGCAGTATATCCCGGTTTTACCAGGAAATGGGGAGTCTGTATCTCTCCCCGTGCTCCAAATGAGATGCCACAAAAAGCCCTTCGGGTCAATGGCAGCCATTCCTGACTCTCCCCCTCCTCTATCATGATCGTCTATCAGCTATGTTCGGGCACAAATTATGGCTTTCACCCCAAAAAAAAAACCATGTCATCACACTGGTCTGACAACAAGTCGGACTAACACAAACCCAGGAGGGCTCCTTCCCCCGCACCCACGTTTGCCCACGGTCACATCAGGTAGGGGTGACCTGCTCCTACCTCAAGTCCTTGAGAAGCTCCTGTAAGGGCAAGAAGAAGCCAGGTCTCAGAACACATCTAGCACTCGTTTCCTGGCTTAAATAAGGCCAGTACCACACTCTGCCTCCCACAGGTCTCCTTTCCCAAGGGGAGATGCAGTATGATAACTGGAGCCATCAACAGCTCCCTACAGGAATAGGGAACATGAGCCGCCTATTCAGAAAGGGCAAGAACTAAGGAGACAGATATCCTGGAATAGTCCATCCATAATAAATAGTCTTTCCTATTATTGGGAGTGGTGCCCACCCCAACTACTTGGAGCAAGTCTAAAAGGGCTCATTTTAGCTGTCAATAAAACACCAGTCGACGTCCTTTGGACCCAAACAGAAGCCAACTACCAACTCATAGGTAAAACGCCCCCAGGAAGACTGGCTGAGGGCAGGAGGTGAGCAGAAACCCACCGCTTCCCTGAAAGAAGGCATTGCCATGGAACAAGAGGAGGAAACTGGGTACCACCACTCAACTCAACACCTACCAAGTCCCTGCGCCGGGACCTCGGGCACTGTCGGGCTGCGAGCCGCGTCGGTAGCCTCTACCAACGCTTGCCCAGCCGGCACGCAGCCTCCGCAGACACTGCCGGCGGGGAAAACAGCCCCGCTGCTACCAAGCTTAAAGGTCATGCTGCAAAATAAGGGCAGGCTTTGAGTTAATAAATGGTTAATGGCAGATTATGGGCTGTCAGCATGGGAACATGTGGAATAAATGGGGCTGAGATCAAGAGCCTTGTGGGGGTTAACTTTATCCGTTCCCAACAGGGTGTTGAGGGCATCCCCCTGGGGAGGTAGGGCAGAATAGCTGCTCCACGGCGTTTACTCAGGTAGAGGAGCCCTAACACATGTCAGGGACCTGTTAAACATATAGATCACGTCTGGTATGGATGGTTATAAGCAACGTATTCACCCCTTGGACTCTATGGGTCAAAGCGCCCTTTATTGAACCACCCACAACTTTACCATTAACCCCAAGCTGTGTCCAACTGCAGAGGAACCACATTTCAGAGCAAACATCTCCAGCTCTGCCCCATCTGTGTTTGATATGCACTGATTAAAAAAAAAAAAAAAGAAAAGGAAATGTGGACTGAACTGAATAAAGGGACTTCTCACGGCAAAAGCTCAGTGCATATTTACACAGTATCCTGCCTTAATTCTCAGCTTCTTCATTTATGTCATTTTAAGCCCTCCGCAGTAGCAGGGAAGTATTAGCTGCTGTTTAATTGTGTGCTGCTGGGTTCAGCGCAGCTCCTGACGAGCTGCTGCCAGGAGAGACCCCTGCAGCAGGGCTGGGGTGGATGGAAGTGGCGAGGCAGTGACAGAGGGACAGCCCATGGCAGAGCCACCAGCCGGGAGGGTGAGCAGCATCAGGGACACACGACCCCAGTCTCAGCCAGTTCTGCCTTACATATAAGGTGAAACAACATCAGTTGGCACTGAATGACCTGCCTACGTGGTGCTTGGGACCAACCCCAGCGTGCAATGTCCGGTTGCAGGAGACACAAATATGTTCTCCCCCCAGACCCATCCAGCCATGATGCCGACAGACCTGAACCTGCCCCAGATGCAACTGGGGGCTCTTTGCCCCCCCACGTATCTCTCAAAGCCTGCTCAATACCAGACACGCTCATTTCCTCCAGTGGAGGAGAACTATGCACTAGATGAATTATGCACAAACCTCGTGGTCTATCAACACCTTCATCCCCATCCCCATCCCTCCCAGCCGCCTCCAGCCCTGCTCAGCCCCGCCAGAGCCCGGCGCGGCACCGGGTCCCTAACTGCACCCATCTGCGTTATGATAAAAGGCACTTGGTTGCAGCCAATAGCACCTCATTATATCAAAAACACCACAGGAAACGTCTAGAGCTGAATTGATTATGGCACAGTAATTCTTCAGGCAGTGAAAGCAGGGCAATTCCCAAGGTGGGATTATTTTTTTTTTCAAGGCTTCACCTAATTTTCTCGACTTTTTTTTTTCCCCTGCTCGCTCCCCAGCCCTGCTTCCAAACCTCTCCAGCTTTGCACTGCTCTTTGATTTAGTCCCTCAACAAAATATTCTGCTTAATGCACTCCAGCGTAGTGCCCAGGAAAGCATCACCACCCACAGGACCCCCCTGGGCTTAAAACGTGGAGCAGCAGGAAAAAGTGGAGAAAGCTTTTGCTTTTCACTCTGTAACCAGCAGCCCGAGTTGGGGAGACTGGAGAAAGATGTGACAGGCACTTACAAACATCACAATCAGAAAAGAAGAAGCCGAGTAAGAAGCAAATAAACAGATGAAGAGGGGTGAAGATGCGATACGTGGGCAAAGCGGAGGCCGAGGGCAGACGACGTGCAGCGGCCGCAGGGTCCTGTCCCGCTGTGGTCCCCCCGGCCAGCTGCGGCAAAGCACGGAAGGGTTTTCTGAGCCAACGGGCAATCGCCAGACACGGTGCACCATCCCCTGCTCTGTGCAATGCCAACACTGTCTCTAAACCAGCTTTTCAGTCCTTCTAACCTCATTTGGAGCTGCTTCTGCTCATTCACCTGGAGGTCAGGGGGCCAGTGAGAGCCTGCAGAACATCTGGAAGCTGCCTGGGATGACAAGGACCAGCACGGCATGAGCAAAGTTACTCTGCAAAGTGCTGCACTGATGGCTCCTGAGGCTGCCCCGGAGCTGGCAGGAGGAACGGAGGGCATTCTACTCTAATAGATCACCCCGAGAGCCAGGGTGACATCCCGGAGCGGAGCAAATCCCTCGGGGGCAGCAGCCGTGGCGGTGGGCACCGTACCGAGTCCAGCGGAGCCGATGGAAATAGCACCCCAGCCCCAGCTGCTCAGGAGCAGGAGCTGAAACTAATTAACTTCATTTGTTTTTGGAGAGTGCGGCCGACCTGGTTCGCTGGCCGTGCCGACGGCTGCCCCAGTGCCCGGCCCCGGCTGCCACAGCGCCTGCCCCAGGGTAGAAGCCGAATGGGGGCTTTTTCCCCTGGTTTTGTCTGGTTTGCACAGAGTTGCCTCCCCTTGGTCCTCCACGGCGACAACAACATTCCTCTGCAGCAACATGTGCATCCCCACGTCCCTTCAGCACTTAAAAAAACCCCATAAAAATAAACCTAGGGGTCCATTTTCTCACGGAGTCCTTTCCAAGCCTGCAAGGGACACTGTCTTCTCGCGGTGGCCTTAAAGCAGAAGGACAAAGCTCCCCTGTTCGTGTCCACCTCTGTTCCCGTCATCTCCACCGAGATGGTTTCTCCTCCCCGCGCTGGCTGCGGAGCCTGTGGCAGGTCCCTGGCTCCCAGCAATGTTTCGGCTCGGCTGGATTTTATGAGTTTTGTCTTCTGGATGGAGCGATCCAATGGTACTTACAGGAGATAAAAACAAGAAAGGAGGAGCAGACACGGTCCACTTCAGGCAAGCTTAAGGCAACCAAAATCTCATCAGAACTGGCTGGTGGATGGTGCCAGCTCTTCCCACTAAGTTGCATTAAGAAATAGCTGAAGAAAAAGTATTAACCCTTTCCCAGTGTCACTGCCCTACCCGGGACTGTATCCCCCAGTGACACAGCTACACTGAAGGACAACTGCACGTCCAGACCATCGTCCCACCCTGCCCTGGAGCATCTCAGGGCCTTAAGGACAAAATTGCTGAGGACAGCCCTGGGAGAGAGGGCAGGGACTCAGAGCATCCTTCCGCAGGCGCCCAGCAAATCCTGTCCCTCCTGCTGCTGCCACCGTCCTTGTTCCTCCGCCGTACCTCTCCTGTCCCCAGCAACCCGCAAGTGCAGCTCCCAGCCCTCGGTTGGCACTGGGTGAAGATGATGTGGGCCGGCTTGTTCTGAAATGGGAGAGGGCAGAGCTGACCCCAAATACTCTTCATATGCTGGGGCTTGAGTACCTGCACTACAAACCAGCCCTGTGGCTCTGGCCTGGCACCCCCGTGTCCATCCCGTCCATCCCCAACAACCTGACCCTTTCCAGAGGCACTGCAAATCCTTCCCAAGCACAGGAGGAAGAAGAGGAGGAAGAGGAGGCGGCGAGCAGAGGTTTCCTGTTCCAATCCTGGCAGAGGTCCCCACCGTCCCAGCACCATGCTGCCACACAGCCACCCCTGTCCGGGCCAGGGGATGAACCTCCTCGTCCCTCTCCCGCCTGCAAACCCTCCAGTCCCCTTCACAGGCAGGAGATGCGCACAAAGGCAAAAATGATAAAATTCAAATAGGGAGGAAAAAGGTGTAATTCAGGAAAAATAGTACAGGCAGGCTGTATAAACAGAGAGGGCTGCACTTTGAACAGGCAGCTACAAAGCACGCTCCAGCCGATGCTCAACAGAAAGCAAAGGCAGGGACATAAAAACAAATAACACCATCACACAGGGACAGGAGAACTCCCTTCAGTGAAGAAACCCAAGGTCTGATTTCACCGCCTTGCATCACCCTTTCTGCTAAGCATGCACATCAGCACTGTGGTTTAGAGCCCCCGCCTCCCCCTCCAAGCCCTCTGTGCTCACTGCTTGTCCCAGCGCCGCAGGATCCTGCTCCACCAGCAATGGAGCAGGTTGGGTGGACGGTTGGATGTTGTGTCCCCTGGCGGTTGGGTGACCGTTGGATGTCATGTCCCCAGGTGGGTGGATGGACGGTTGGATGTCGTGTCCCCAGGTGGGTGGATGGATGGTTGGATGTCATGTCCCCAGACAATCGGATGGATGGACACACAGCTCCCAGTAGCAGATCTGGCATCAGGGGCAGCTGCAGAGTCCAATGCCAAACCCTACTCTATGATGGGAGATCCCAGATATATTAAAAGGAATCATTCTGGGTGTGAGACAGCATTTACATATTTGGCGGCTGTCAGAGCTTTTTTAATTGTCTCAATAAATATATAAACAAAATCTGTTCACTTGTTGTGGTTTTTTTTTTTCCTCCTGGGCTCTGCAGCTCCAGGGACGAACAGTAATTGCTCGGCTGCCAAACTTGGAGCTGTTGCTGGTGCTCCCTACAACAGATTTGCCCACGAGCCAGGTCCAAATTTACATCCACTGCCCCTAAGGGGGCTGATCATTTTCTGTGCAGTTTTATGGCCCAGACATCAAAAATGCAGTGGGTTCGCACAAAGGACCGGAGCACAGAGAGAGTGAAACTCAGCGTTACTATAGCAGGAATTATTAAAATGCCTAAAGAGGGAGGGCTGAGATGTCCCTCTGCTTCTGGGCATGAAAGATCACCCAGGGCTGGTAATGGATCAGGAGGAGACACGCTGAGGGCAGTGAGGTCCCTGCACCCTCCTAGAGGTGCTGGGCGACCCGCGTTTCAATTCTGACCTACCCTAGATACTCCCTGGGTGATTTCAGCTCGAGTTTGGGGTTTTTTTTTCCCCCCTTTCCTCTCCGCCCCTATTTCCCATCTCACCACTCCTGCAATTCCTCTTATTTTGCTTCTCACACCCTTCGGTGACTGCCGCAAGGTTCCATCCCCATTGAGTCACCCCGTAGCCAAGGGAGACATACCTGACTCTTCTAACCTGCTCTCATAAATCAAAGCGGGAGGCAGGGAGCAGGAAAAATCCCGGTAAGCAGCCAGGATGATGCTAAGTTGACAGATGCAGGGCAAGGGCTGGTGGCTGCCTCTCCGTAAAGCATCTATCCTTTCCCTCCAGAGGATGAGGCCAAAGGCTGCCGTTATCCCCGTGTTAAGCACTGCAAGCTGCTTCTCCGCCACTTTCCGTGAGACGATGGCGTGTTGGGGTGATAAGAAGCCCAGGCCAGAGCGGCAGGGACGTTATCTGCGGGAATGACGGTGTCTCTGTGATGTGCAGGGTAATGAATTGCCCGCTTTGCAGAAATGAGTAAGTTGTGGCGGGTGATGCAATGATCAATTTGCTCCATCATGGGAAGCTGCCCATTCATCACAGGCACCGGCTGATAGCTGCTCATCGCCGCTTTATTGGCACCAACAGCGCAAGAACCTCTGCAGGCAGCTCCCTGGAAACCCTGAAAGCGGGGTCTCCCCTCTCCCCCGACCTCCTGGCTCCCTCCAGCACCGAGCATCCAGAAATCACAGCCCGCTCTGTTGCGGGAGACAGAAAAGGGGGAAAAAAAGACCAAGTTCCCACAGCATCTCCTGCATCGAATGGCAAGAAGAGCAAGCAGGGTGACCTCTGCCCGCTCCTGCCCGTACCCCACTAGCATGCTGCCACAGGGACCGGCCCAGACCCCCTCCTGAGCCTCAGTGGTGCTTGCCTGTAGTAGCACCCATTGTCCCCTGCTCCTGCAGGCAAGTCGTGGGGCAGATGAGCTCTGTTGCTGCGACAGCATGGCCACAGCAGAGCTGTTTCCCCTCTCCTGGCCCAGATTCCCTTTGCCTTTCTCATCCACTTTGCTTTTCATCTTCCTCTGCTCCCAGGGAGCCTCACACCACAGCGCTCAGCCCTGACTTGCAAAATCAGAAGTGAGAAAATCACAAGTGCCAAAATCACTACAAAACCCCTGCAAAAAATCACTGCAAAACCCCTGAAAGCCCAGGGCAGAGGTGGTGGCGTGAGGACACGGCAGGACTGATCTAGGGAAAGCCACCGTCAGGGAGCAAAACCCCAGATTCTGTCCTTGACATGAGACACGACACATGCGGGCACAGAGCTGGGGAGCAGAGCTCTCTGCCACTGAGAGAACTGGAAATAAAATAACAAACAAATAAAAAAAAAAAAATCTAGTTGATTGTACTTTGGCAAAGAATTCAGAGAGCAAAGGGGCTCACTTGGGAGCAAAACGAAGATGAATCGACAGCGAGTTCAAGAGAATTCATTCTGCCGCTGAACACTTGTCTCTCCATCAGGACATCTCAAAGGCTTGTCAAGCGAAGGCAAGGATTTTATTTGTTTCTATGGTTGCCATAACAATAGAGCTATATGTCATGTCAGGCAGCAGCTGAGGCTCGTGCCTTTGATTTATAGCTGCTCACTAGAAATTATCAACTTTTCTGCAGAGCAGGTGGCACGATGAACCTGGACCACTGGCAAAGCCAGTGCCATGCTCTGTCCCTGGGTTATCTACCCTTTTGGTCGCCCCGCAGCCAGCTGCGCCCCAAGGGATGCTTTCAGTATCCCCCACAGGGATGCTTTTATTATCCCCCACAGGGATGCTCAGTGATGATGCTTGTGGGACCCAGGGGCTGTGGGCGCAGGTCCTCCCCATGAGCTGCCAATGGGCTGAGCAGGGTACGCTGCCACAATTATAGGGATTCCTGGTCCTGCGGGACAAGTGTTACCTCCTACAGAGACAAAAGGAGACGGCACGGTGTCCAGCGAAAGCCTGCAGAAGGATTAAACACCTCATAGTAATT
>VYZM01015048.1:1281013-1310140 GCA_013398915.1 Dromas ardeola | reverse complement strand
ATTAAAACCCCCAAAAGAAATTAAAAAAAAAAAAAAAAAAAAAAGGACTACTGTGCGTACCACCAGGTTATGGGAGAAATACAGAAAAGAGAGAGGGATGGGAGCAAAAGGGAGAAGGGCACAAAGAGGGATCTTGAAAACAAGCAAGAAAAGGTGGGATGGGGAGGTATCTCTTGTCCTGGCAGAGGATGCGCCGCCGGGGCAGCCTGCCCAGCCTAGGACCCGGCATCCAGCCCAAGCCAGTGGCTTCCCAGCGCGGGGAGAGCCCCGCAGCGCTGCTGGCCAACGTCACACCAACAAAGATGTCACTGTTAGCGTGGCTGCCATGATCCCAGACATGTGACCAATGTGATCATCGTACAGAGGATCAGACTCTGGGGTCGAGGAGGGGATGCTCAATCCGGTTACTGATAAATTATACATATAAGTTTCATTACCTCCAAGCACCCTCGTGCTTAATTTATGACGCACAGCCCTAAAACCTCCATCACCGAGTTCCACATGCAAAGTCCTGGCCCAACTCGTGCCCCAGCACACGCGGGAGCATTCCCGATGGGATGTTTGCATGGAGACCTTTTGGCTCCCGCCTGTAGGAAGTTTCTCTAATGACTTGGCTGCAGCAGCGGGAGGAGGCTTGGGCCCTTCGTTCTCATCCACCAAAGCCCTGCGTAGAGCCTGCTGCACCCCTCGGCGGCGAGACACCCGGAGAAGATGCAGCAGGGAGTCAGCGTTTCTCCGAAGAGCTGCCGAAAGGCAGAGCCCCACCTGTCCCTTCCACAGCCTCAAGCATCTTCATAAAAAACACACGGCCACGTTTGAACCTTTGACCCTAGCAGTTGTAAAGACTTCATCACTTGTTTTCTCCAAACCAGGCTTTCTGCAATTTCCCTCCATTAAACTCTTCACGACAAGTGACCCCGGAGCCAAAAGGTGTCAGACTAATGAAAGGTCTGGAGGAATGCAGCACGCTCGTTATTAAAGACACAGAAGAAATACAGTACTGAGCTACCATCACAGCGCTACAGGACAGCAAACAGGGCACTCCAGGGGCTGAGATGCGGCCGTGCGGCAGCTGGTGTAACACAGCGCCGGATCTGTCCCTGGGCACAGGGACGTGACGGTATGAGAGGCTCACGTGCTGCAGGACCACCTGCAGGAGCTGCCAGCACGGAGGGACAGCAGTGCCACCGCGGTCCCACAGCCCGGGGAACAGGTCCTTCCCCGCACGGAGGGACAGCTGCATTCGAACACCTACCCAATGGGCAGCACACGTTCACCTCCGATGGTTGGTCTGACGTTACAGGTCATCATCCAGACATCTGATCCACCAAAATTACACAGAATCACAGAATGGTAGGGGTTGGCAGGGACCTCTGGAGATCACCCAGTCCAACCCCCTGCCAGAACAGGGTCACCCAGAGCAGGTGGCACAGGAACGCGTCCAGGCGGGTTTGGGATGTCTCCAGAGACAGAGACTCCACCACCTCTCTGGGCAGCCTGTGCCAGGGCTCTGCCACCCTCACAGGAAAGAAGTTCCTCCTCATGTTTAGGTGGAACTTCCTATGTTCCAGCTTGTGCCTGTTGCCCTTGTGCTCCCTTGAGAAGCTACCAACACTTGTCTCAGTCCAGAGGGGACAAAGCAAAGAGGCTGCAAGATAAACAGCTCTAAAAGTACCTTTCTCGCTGCATGAAAGCACCTCAAGAACCTCAGAGGAGGTTCTCGAAGACAGGCCAACGCGATGCCCGTGAGCACCAGCACAGCAGCATGCCTTCTCACCGACAGCAAAGGACCCGGGCAGCCCAGCATTAGCTCCTCCGCACCACCACGCTCCGCTCGGGCAGCATCACCTTGGATTCCACCCACCCCAGGGTGCTCGGGACCCCGAGCTAGCAGCCTGATCCCCCTTTGGGAAGTGTTTAAGTTCTGGTGCAGAAATAATAGATCGCTTTTCGGTTTTCACTGTATCTGTGAAACCTTCCATAATTCAACATCAAATATTTATTATTACGTTTATTAAAGTTTTAATAATTTAGCATCTCCTGTATGTAAGATACAAGTGCCATGAACTCGCCTCCCTTATTCTACCTGGGTCACTCCAATATTTATACCTGGAATTCTCAGTTCGGGTTTCATTTACGAGGGGAACAGGCAACAGCCTCCGTGCCAGAACCCTCCCTCCTCCTGCCTGGCGTTCATCCATCCCGAGCCTCCTCCACGAGGATCAGTGCCCAGAGACAATGACTGTGCTGGAGCAGAAAGCACCTTCCTAGCCTATGTTCTCACTAAGGTACTTCTAACAAAGATGTGAGGAGGCAAGAAGGAAATAACGTTCTCCTGGCATTTGGGCTTGGAAAATGTTAACATACAACAAGGCGACCCTTCACCTTCTCAAATGAAAAGCAGGAGTCTTCTGCAGACAAGAAAAACAACGCTCCTAGGAGAGCCAAATTATGACAGATATGTACCATCCGTCTCTTTTTGCAGGAGAGGGAAACAAGCACTAACTAGCCACAAAAACACACTTGGAAGTGAGGATCCCTTGGATGCCAGCCCTGGCTCTGCCAGAGGTTTCATAGGCTCTTGCTCCAACCATGGCCCTGCCAAAACTCAGGATGATGGGACAGGAGAATGGAAATCCACTATCCCATTGCTCCGGGAAAAGAAAAGACAGAAGGGGCTGGGAGATACAGGGATCTTCCTGGTGCCCAGGAAGACGATTTGCAACACCGACAAGAATTTGCAGGTCAGGAAATCGTGTCGAGTCAATGGGAGAAGGCAGCGAGAAGGAGGGAGGGATCACGGAGTCTCCCTGGCACCCAACGATCACAGGCTCAGTCCTAATTTAATGGGCAAGAGGGGAATACACGCTAAGTACCTTAGGAATTAAACAGTTAAGCCCTTGTAGTTTACAGTTAAACCCTTGTAAACCAGGCAGAGGACAATCACCACCACCACCGCTCTCCTCCAAGGCAGAGGCTACTGCTCCCTTTCCAGCTGGGACACAGCGGACAACCGTTTCGCCTGGCTCCTTCTCCAAGGGACCCCCACTATGCCCCCTCTCAGCCCGGTCTCCCAGCAAACAGCTTTTCCTTCCACCAGGGCAATTCTCCTCCTGCAATGCCCTCTTAGGTCCCACTCCTGAACTAGGCTGTCACAAGTCCAATGACATCCGGCTAAAATACTAGCTAGCCAAAATGGGGGAGCCAGAGAAATATCAGGGCATTTACTGAATTTGAGAAAGGAAAAAAAAACCCTCTAGTTGTATAACAATCAGACCAGCAACGTGGCCTTTCACCAGCGTCTGACCTTGGCCCTTCATGAGCACCACGGCAGACTACCAAGGGCTGGGTGGAGGTGATATATGTATGAGTTTCTGAAACATGATAGCACCTCCATACGGGTAAATGCATCAATTTAAGCTACACAATCTAACATTAGATTTAAGCCACTTAAAAATTGCCTTGCCACAGGTTCATACCAATTTACCTGCCTGGATTGGCAGACTTCAGAGCTACATACACAGGCCTTAGACCCATCAGGACCAAAAAAAAGCCTGCAGAGCTACCACATCAGATTTCTTATTGGAAGAAAATTAATCAAACTTATCATCATAGAAATTACTGCATCCTCAATAACAATTTAAAGAGCGGTGTAGTCACTCAAGCATGAGGAAAACGAGAAATCTGCTTCCTACCTGACATCTGCTGGATCTTCCGTCACCAGAACATCTGTCTTGCAGCTCGCAAGAGGATTGATGGAAAGCTCCACGGGGGGCACCACGAAACTCTTACTGACAGGCAGCCATAAACCTTGACCCAAACTGTAGGTGGACCTGGAATAAGGACAAACGTGTCATACAAGAACGTCCACAGCGAATGGTGGCCCTCTATTGCACCTGACCACTCGGAAGTCAGAGCAGTTGTGGCACCGTGGGATAAATCAGTCATTTGGTCTCGTCCTGAAAGCCCAATGAGAGAGGAATAGCTAGAGATGTGATAGGGAGAACATGGGGGTGGTCAAGCTCTTCTTTTTAGTCCAGGAAGACTTTATGTGTGCACCATCCCCGCTTTTGCTGAGCCGGGTCCAGCGGACAGCATAAGGGGGAAACCCTTCCCCACCTGTGGAATATGAGCAAACCTTTCAGGTCTGTCAAAGGGAAACAACACCCTCTTGCTGTTCCCCCAGCCAGCGGAAAAACACGGAACCAGGAGTGACCAAGATGCAGCATCCGCTGGGATGTCCTCACAGGCTCTCCCCTCCCAAATGGCCAAGCTGAACACTCCTTTGACTCACCTGAGTATCTTCTCCGGCGCCTGCTCTCCTGTGACCAAGTCGTATCCCCGCTCGAGCGTCGTGTAGGGCCAGGGTCTGGGGGGCAGAGAGAGAAAGAGCAACTGTGGCACGTCATGCAGCAGGGAAAGCAGCATAGCCCAGGCCTGGGTCTTTGGTGATGGTCATGGCCGGTGGGGAGGAGGTCTGGGCTCCTCACCAACGTGGCAGCCCAGAGAGATCAAACACACCATCGTACCACCACTCACCCTTCGCTGTGTCCCCAGTCGCTGCGCACACATAAATGGCGATGGACAGGGTCTGGGGCGTAGCCTTCATGGCAGCTGCACTCTCCTAAAGAGAAGAGGGGAAGATGAGACCCCTCTGCCCCAGAGGCACATCAGCAACCACAGGCCCTCCTCCCCTGCTGCCCATCTCTGCTAGTTCACAGCCAATCCTGGTCTCTGCTGTGGATCTGGAGCACTTCAGACTCTTCTGAAACCTCCAGGAGATGCGGAGGAGGAGATGAGGAGATGTGGAAAGCTGCAAGAAACCTGTAGCTCTTCTGGAGGAGATTACATGATGTAGCACCCACAATAGCTGGGGATGGGATTTCAGGATGCAAAAGGTCCGTCCTTAACCCGTGTTCCTGAGCAGCCCTGCAGCTCCCCCGGCTCAGCAAACCTCTGCCCGATGGCCGCCAAGACCAGCCCACACTCCCCACAGAGACATTCCCCCATGGATCCGCCCCTGCCCTGGTCCTGCTGAGCCCTGCCCCTGGCAGAGGGGCTGCTCCAGGGCCAGTGGTTCATTCCTCAGCAGGGATGGTGACCTCACGTGAGGACAGCCAGTGTCCACCTCCATGCACATCCCGGGTGGAGAGACGCTCCTGACCCATCCTGGCCATGTCCTCTTCCCACCCCTGCTCCTGCCACCCCACACGGCGATGGGATGGCAGAGTCTCCTGCAGCCCAAACTCCCGCAGGAGGATGCAGAAACACCCGAGCTCCCTCCTCCGCGGGCAGTGCCCATGCCGTGCCCCCGTCCCGCGGCTAAGGGGCTCTCGGCCCCCTCCCCTTCGCCCTCTGGGTGCTGCCTCACCCTGTTACACCCTTTTAACAGCAGGAGAAGACGCTTCCCGCACCAGAAACCTGACTGTGCTCGGCCCAAATCGATTCCATGTTCGGTAGAAATACATAACCCGGAGCAAAAAAACAGCAAAATCAAAAGATTAATTGGATTTGCACGTGGAGTTTCTGTTACAAGCTTCTGCCGATGGATTATTTTTTTTCCCCAGCTCCCCTCTTCTCCCCATCGTGCCTGACAGCACGGCAGGCTGAGCTGTAAACACCGGCAGCGGTGGGGACCTGGGGAGGATGCTTTTGGGAGGGGGGTACCCCCATCATGGCAGTAATGCAGACTGGCAGGTACCTGCGTGCTCATCGGGATCCTAAGCAAGTCCTTAAAATGCCTCGCAGGGATTACAGTAAAGAGCTTTATTGTCAGGAGGGAGCGAGACGGGGGTTCAACCGCTGAGATATTTATGGAAGAGCCACTTGNCAGCTAATGATGTGCTAAAATGCGACAGCACCTTCATGAAATATTCACTGCCTTAAACACGTCTAATATTAAAGATTAAATGTCCTGGGATTTGTCCTAGCGACTTCGAAGCACTGATTTATGATCTGTCAAAACCTGCTAACCTCATGATTCATAACGGGAGCAGCAGGAACATTGCTTCTCCAAAGGGAAGGAGTTGGGAAAGAGACGGCGGCTCCAGCCCCTGCTCCGGCTCAGCCGTGCCCGGGGGCTGGGGCGGTCTCCTTGTAAGAAAACGCGGGTCCTAATACCTCCATCAATGATTTTAAAAAGAAAAAAAAAAAAAAAAAAAAAAAAAAAAAAAACAACCANNNAAGAAAAAAAAAAAAAGAAAAGTTATTTTTTCCTTGGGTGCTTAGTACGCAAGTTTCCCCAGCCGTGCCGCGGATCATTAATTCCTGCCGCTTATTACATAACAAATATATGCTCTGCAAATGAGAGACGTCGCAAAGTGCTGGCGAAGCAGAGCTGGAAGTCTCGGGGCACCGGCTCGCGCTCAGCTCCTGCCACGGAAATTAAAGCAAGGAAGGAAAAACCACCTCCAGAGGTTGACATCCCACAGCCCGAACGCCTCCCTCCTTAGCGATGGCTGGAGGTGCCGTGGGGGTGAAGCCCTTTCCCGCGGCGCAGGGGGAGTTTATTTTGTCCGCCGGTTTGTTTACTGCTCCACCGGTTTGGCGTCGGGCAGAGAAACTCTATCAACCTGCAGAAATATTGATTTTATCGACTCCAATCCTGGAGTTTCAACAGCTACAGCCGGTGCTTGAGGCTTTATTGGGAGCTTTATTGGGAGGTTTATTTCAGTAAGTGAGAGGGCAGGCGGCGGTGCCGGCTGGAGAGGAGGGAGGTAGGGACAGGGAGATGGGACACCGGGGAAAGCCACCCAGGGCACGGAGACCACAGGTACCTACCCCTCACTGGGACCACTCGGGATCAGCTTTCCCCAGGGACATCTGCACACTTTTGGCAGAGTTTTAGAAATTGGAGAGGAATTCTCCCAGCAGGGGATGGGCTGGGCGCTGCGGTCTGCTGGGGGAGTGGGGACTCCATCTCCAGATGGTTTAAGATCTATTTCTGTATCTAGAACCGCGAACAGGCAATTAGTGGGGTTTCCAAAAAAAACCTCAGCAGAACCTGCTGGGCTCCTACAGGTTTTCATCTTTTGCTCTCTCCCCAGCAGCATCCACCCTCCCTTTTCGGCCCCCTGCATTACTCCAGTATTTCCAGTCTGTCCCCAACCTTCCAGGGGGGGTGACGCTGAGCCAGCCCCAACCAGGGCAGCAGGGCTACTCAACACCAACACCCAGTAAAGTCCCCGGAGTGGCAGGAACAGGGGTTCTGGTACCTCTAACCCCTCTTTAGTGCATTTTCTAACAAAATTTCAACATGCCGTTAAAAAAAACCCGGAACCATCAAAAGCCAAACCAACGCCCTTGTTCAGAGCTGCTAAACCCTGTGTGCTTCTGAGACGAGTGAAGTCAGCCGCTTAGCATCACTTGGGCTGAGATTCAACCTGAGCTTAAACCCAGAGTCGACTAAAATAACCAAGTTTGACAAATAAACGCACCTGAAGCCGGATGCAATTTCCACAGGTCCCGCGCACGCCACCGCGCAGCGCTGGGCTGCTGCGGGAGGGCAAATGAATCAGGATCTACAAACCGCTGTGACAAACATCCTATTTCCACCACCACCAACCCGCACCCTGCCCATGGTAAAGATGCAGGCGTTGCACGGTCCTTCCTCTTTCTTCGGAGTCATAACCCACAGATCGCGTCAGATAATCCACGGCACATTTTGAGCTGTTATGGCAAAAGGAAGGATTGCTGCTCACTCATTTTTAGCAAGAGCGGATCCTGGTGCTCAGCTCTGGAGGTCCCATGTTATATGTCCAATGTCTTGTTTAACAAAACATCTCTGCCGCTGCAGAGAGAAGATGCATAAACCAGAAAACACAACACGGTAGCTCTAGCAAGAGACTCAGAAAACATGTATGTTATTCACATGACACGTGCAGCTATATGGAAGGGCGAGGGGAGGGCTGAGGCCATGCGAACGCAGCAGCACCCACAGCTCTCCATCTCCCCTTGCTCCCCTCTCCCCACTTGCACAAAATCCCACCAAAGACCACGCTGCCATGAGTAATTACAGGTGATGTGGAGTCTCCGTCGCAGTTTCTCCTTGGGGAGGGTGAACCCTTGCCTGAACCAGCAGGACACACATCCCCAAACACTGCAGGCACCTCTCACCTGCAACCTCCCTCCTGCTGTGCCTTCACCCCCGGGGAGACTGGTAGCAGCTCAGCCCAACGCGGACCCCAGCCCACAGCACCCGCAGAAGCGTCCATGCAGCTCCAGCCCCCTTTGGCCCCACGACATTGCAGGCATTGCCCCTGCCCTCAGCTGGGAGGGGAGAAGGATCTGGAGCCTGACCTGGAGGCACAGTGCAAACTAAAGACACATCTACCTGGTTTCCATACACAGATGTGAGCATCCCCTGCCCCTTCCCGAGCAAAGGGCTTCTCACCTTGCTCAGGCTTCATGCCCGCTTTAGTGCCGGAGCTGCAGAAGGGCAGGGCCAGGGCAGTCTGCAGCCATCGTTAGCATCTGCAGCATCGTTAGCATCCGTGGATTTTGGCTGAGGGTTGGCCCACGCTGGGGCTCGCTCATGCCTGAAGGAAACCAATCTAACGTGAGCCACATCCGAGCTCATCACCTCCAGTGGCACAGGCATGCTGCAAAGCCAACTACGGGGAGGAAAACAGCCCCCCGACCCCTGCGGTGTCCCAACCAGCGCAGCCGGAGGCTCTAATTCTCTTTTTTTATATCTAAACTGGAAGTTGCAGAACTATTCTTCCATTTTGCCCACCGTGTCATGCTGCTGCCCCTCCTGAAAGGGGGCACAGGGTCTGGTGCTGCCCCCGCATCCTCCCTGGCCAAGCGGCAGAGCTGGGCTGCGGGACGAGCCGCCGGGGTAATCCTGCGATTGCCTCCCTAGGGCGAGAAGTGATTCACGGTGACAACGCTGCCAGACCCCCCCAGTCCACCCGCCCAGCGCGCAGCACAAGGCGGAGGCTCCCGGCGTCCCTGTGCTCCCAGGGAACCACAGAACGTGTTGGGTTGGAAGGGACCTTCAAAGGCCATCCAGTCCAACCCCCCTGCAGTGAGCAGGGACATCTTCAACTACATCAGGTTGCTCAGAGCCTCATCCAGCCTGGCCTTGAATGTCTCCAGGGATGGGGCCTCCACCCCCTCTCTGGGCAACCTGGGCCAGGGTCTCACCACCCTCAGTGTAAAGAACTTCTTCCTCATGTCTAATCTAACCCTGCCCTGCTCTAGTTTAAACCATTGCCCCTCGTCCTATGGCTACATGCCCTTGCCAACAGCCCCTCCCCAGCTTTCCTGTAGGCCCCCTTCAGGGACTGGAAGGGGCTGGAAGGTCTCCCCGGAGCCTTCTCTTCTCCAGGCTGAACCCCCCCAGCTCTCTCCGCCTGTCCTCACCGCAGAGGGGCTCCAGCCCTCCCAGCATCTCCGGGGCCTCCTCTGGCCCCACTCCAACAGGTCCATGTCCTTCTTGTGCTGAGGACTCCAGAACTGCACGCAGTGCTCAAGGGGGGGTCTCACCAGAGCGGAGCAGAGGGGGAGAATCACCTCCCTCTTGCTTCTCCTCCTTCCATCCACCGCATCACAGGAGGAAAAAGGGTCTGCAGAGGGAGGTGGGCACGGGGCAGCAAGCCGAGGCCAAGCATTTTTCAGCGAACAGAGAAGTCCGTTGAGCGCGGCCGCTGCCCGCCCCACCAGCCCTGACTGCACCAGTGTTTGCTGCGGGGCTGCGGCACAAAGCCCCTCTCTTCTGGGCGAGCGCGGAGCCATCTCCAGGGTTACCAGCCCGCTCCGAGGAGGGAGGACTGGAGGGTCCCTGCTCCTTCCCTGATGCTGGGAGACAAAGCCTTCACCCCCACCAGCAGCTCGAGCTGCGTGGCCTGACTCCCCTTGCCAGGAGCAAAGGCAGATGCAAACAGCATCTCCCACCCAGGCACTGCTGTCCTGGCCACCAGCTTGGTGCTCAGCAACCGCAATGTCCCCTTGTCACCACTGCCCACAGCAAGAGCTGCTGTCCGGGAGCCCACACTGGGGCAGAGAGGACCTGGGTGCTCCCACATTGGGCTCGTGGGCTGCCTCCTGACACCATGCAGCATGCCTCATGCTGCCCCCAGCTCTGCTGTCCCCCGACATGTCACTTCCAAGGTGGTGGCAATGCCCAGGACCACCTGCAGTAGCCCCAAGCACCAGCTGTGTGGCACATGCCACCAACATATCGACACAAGTCACCCCATCCCTCCAACGGCCATGGCCACCAGCCTCCTGTAATGAAGCTGTCAAGGCCTCAGAGTCTCATCCGTGTCTGGGAGAAGCCCTGCATCGATTTATCCTTTGTGAAAGGTTTCTGAGCTCCTGGCAGACAAACAACCTTTTCATCCTGCATCCGCAGAAAGTTTGACGAGAGTGAATTAAACCCCGTGTTCTTCAGCCACCCGAAGCGCACGCTGTGACCCCACCAGCGTCTCTCACCACCTCTTCTTCCTCGCCATTGCGGAGCACCCCACGCCCTTGGTGCCAGAGGAGGCTGCAGGGCTTCCTCCGGGGCACAGCATGGTCTAATGGTCCCCACCGCCACCTCCAAATCACGTGCGATGCTCGCTGCCATGGCCCGTCTCCCTCCCTGCCTCCAGCAGCCCCCGTGCAGACAGACCTGGCTGCACCCCCGCACCCCACCCCAGAGCTGTGACAACCCACGGGAGGTGCCACCGGCCCCCTACAGCAACACCCCTCCTTGCTGCCAGCCCTCCTCCCACCACTCTACCAGGGAAATACAAACCCTGGGAACCACACCTGAGACCTCAGCCACCAAGTCCTCCTCCAGACAGGGGTTCCTTCTGCCTGCAGTTTGGCCTAAATAAAAACAATAAAGCATGGAACGATCTGCTAGCGGCGCTCCCAGTGCCGGACTCAAACTGGCTGCTGGAGGTGGCAGCATCTGGTGACCACTCGGGTGCCCCAGTGCAGGTTCCCTGGGAGGAGCAGCTCCCAGCGGTGCGACGACAAAGGTGAGCTCGCCAGGGACGGGGCATGACAGACGTTTGCAAAAGGGTTGGAGGTTGGAGCCAGGGTTTCCCGTCGACAGAGGTCCAGATGCGAGGAAAGTCAAAAAATACCGGCAACGAAACACTTCCCCAAAGTTTGCTGCGCCCCTGTGGGATGGCAGGGCCAGAGCCCCTTTTGAGAAAGAGATCTGGAGAAAATTAAACACAGGTAAGGATGAACAAGGATCTTAACAGTTCATTAAATTCCCAACTTCAATGAGTAAGTGAAACGTCTTCCAAGAGCTGCTCCTCGAGTTGGGCTTGGCCCCAGGTGAGGCTCCTCCAACACCCGCGGTGGCAGCGCCAGCTCCCGGTAAAGCTCTCTGAAAAGCTTCTCTTGTCCTTACTATCTGCTGTCCCCGGCCTTCGGGGATGCACTTTCCAAACCCGAATCTCTGCTTCATCCTGAGGAGCAGTACAATTCCAGCAAAAGCAGTTTAGCTCTCGAGGAATGAGACAGGGAAGGTGGCTCCTGCCCGGCCAACCTGGCACAGAGTACGGAGGGAAAACCTGGATTAACGTGATGGTTATCCCTCCTCTCCCCCCATTGCAAGTCACCCTCTTCACCCAGATCCATCACAGCACTTAAGCGGAAGCTTAACTTCCACGGATTGTGTCTGGGTTTACGCTCTGCACGGATTTTATTCTCATTATCATCTGCTCAGCCACCAAGAAAGCTCTCCCTGGGCACACGGCTGATGCGAGGAAGCAGCGAGAGGTCCCAAGGGTGGTCCAGCAGTGGTCTGCTGTTCTATGGCTGTCATCTTCTGGGGTGACCACTGTCCCAGAGTGACCAGGGAGGGGTGAGAAGCCAAGAAGCCACCTCCTACAGCGCTGGTGGGACAGGTGAAGCCGGGGTGATGGGCACCGGAGCAGCTCCGTACCGCAAAACTCATTCCTCTTCCCCGCTCTCCGTGGTCTTTAGACAAGCACAGAAATGCCATTACAAGAACATTAGCAGCTGCAGGATTAAACACTCTAATGGCAGAAAATGAGAGTGCAAAGACAGCACAGATAACCTTAACTCAGCCCCCTTGCAGGCATGCATTTTGATTGCTGTTTATGTATAACACTTCAGCCCCAAGCTAAATTAGCTTGGGAGTTAACTGCCTCCTGCCCTGCCTGGTGCAGGAGGCAAGCTGTGCCGCCACATGAAAAGAAATCGTATATTACATGGTTTTTGACCAAGTTATTAAACGACATACCTTAGAGAGACAGAACCTCATCTTATAAAAGTCTAAGTCAATAAAGACACTAGGATCCTCCAACAGCGAAAATAGCAGAAGTGCACGAGAACAAACAAATATTACTTGATGTGCACAAAAGCTGCATGATATTAAATTGAACTATCGGAGAGAACGGCTGTTTTCATAAATACAAAGACATCCTCACCAAGGTTGGTCATCTCCTGATTTACATGCTCAGCTCCGCAACCTCCAAATCCCCTTAACAGGTTGCCTTTAAAAAATGGCTTTGTTTAAAAATGACTTTCATCTGTCTCCTGCCCGCAAGACCCCTGTCCTACCCGGACAGGAACACCACCTGCGGCTCTGGTGACAATCTAGCCCATTTGGAAGATGATGGAAACCTCTTTTTTTTTAAAAAAAAAAAAAAAAACAAAAAAACAAACCTACTGCCAATTTCCAGAAAAGACCCTTCGCTACCACATCTCATTTGGTCCTTACAAGGCCGTGCCTATTGCTTTGGGGGGGGGTTGCCATCAATTGTGAATGCAAAGGAGAGAATTTCAATGGAGAAGTGCCTGATTTATAGACAGGGGGTGGGGGGGGAAATATTCAACGCATTTGCACCTGATAATCAAGGTAGCTATCCATCTCATTTATGCCACTGCTCCGGCAAGCCTGACAGCACAAAATCAGAGGCTGTTTTTTCCAGCATTTGGCCCTAAGGGACCGATTCTCCAGCAGGTCTCTTAAGCGATGCCCGCAGAATGTGCAAGTGAATCAGTTTTGTGCATACAAAGCAGGTAATTGTGCTCACAAATCAGAATTTGCATATGCCGCCGAAAAGGGATGCTTTCGTGTTAGCCGTGCTGGGAAGGGAGGCCAGCGAGAAAGCAGCACTCCTGGATTTTACGCAGAGGCATCCCAGCGCGTGGTACAAGTGGAAGCGTTGGCGACGTTCTCCACATCTGTGCGAAATCCAGAGAGCGAGGAGAGTCAACTGCAAGTCCCAGAAGACGACAAACCTTCCCCGTTCTTGCACAGTCAGCGCCTGGCAAGAGGACAGAGAGTTTTGGCTGAACCTCTTCAGTCGAGGACCACATCCTGACCCCGGAGAGGTTCCTGTGACGTGGTTCCCAGGAGAGGTTCCCGTTCCGACGTGGCAGGTGGGGCACTGTAATATCTGCAGGGGGAAGATGCTCAGCAGCATCCATTTATTTATATATTTGCAGTCAAGCCAGACCAAACAGCTTGGCCATTTCCAAGGCAGGGGGGAAGGAGAACGATGATATTTCGCTCATGTGCAGATGTTGGTGCTCCCTCTGAAAAGCTCTGATGAGCTGGTGCTTTGCAAGGCGGGTTTGAAATTTGTCAAGGGGGCAGCAATCATTTAATTAAAGAGTGAGTCACACGGCAAAGACACAAGGGAAGGCAAATTAAGGTCAGGCAAGCAAAATGTATTTTGGCATTTCCTAGTGTTTCAGAGCCTCGGTTTTCAGTGCGGATTATTATTCATACTGAAGTAGCACTTGGTGGCTGGAGTCATGAGTCAGCACGTTGTATGGAGAGATCTTATATAGAACTCCAGCCCAGAAGAGGTCTTCAGTGCTGGGAAGGGGTAAGAGCTTGAGACTCACCAGACAGAGCATACGTGATCTGGGGCCTCATGTGCCAGAAGCCCAAGGCACTGCTGCCGAGGACAAGTCCTGCCAACAGAGGTCTGCCTGCACCGTGGAACAAGGACGCTTGGGGACAAGGCTGCATCCACACTGCCATGGAGAGTGGCTCCAAGGAGAAGGCTGAAGTCAGATTAGCTATAAATGTGCTAGAGGACCTCAAGGCCGTCCCTGCTGCTCTTCACAGGAGAAACCTTCCAGGCTTTCATCCTCCAGAATGGACAAACCTCAGTTATCCTCTTCGTGGACTCTTCGCCCACCCCAAGAGGACAGAGGGCAGGGGAAACCCCCAGCACTCATCCCTTGGGATGCTCACAGAGATGATAAAATCCCTGACCTGAAAAGGTTGAAATCTAGGCAGGATTTATGTCCCATAGTAAAACCACAAGCTTGCCTCTCTCATGGTGATAAAAATAAATCACCCTTAAAAATAGAATGACATTAATAAAAATAAATCTAAAAATACATGCAGTGTATCACGGAGTTACGGTCTGCTCCCAGCCTGGCATGCAAACTTCTCACCAGCTAAAGGCTGGTCAATGGTGATGACCGTAACTGGTGCTTGGGGCTACGTCCTGGGGCAGAGTGTCAAATAGGTACTTCCAAAGGCCTGATTTTCAGTGAGTGGTTGCTCAGCTCTTGTGAAGTTTGGATCTCTTAAGGGGGTCTTATAATTAGGCTCTAAAAATCAGCAGCCCCATGGGCCAGTCCTGCTCTGCCCCTGAGGATCCAACTGGCATAGAGAAGTGAAAGCTTTTGCTTTATCCACGCGCAAAATCCCAGGCTGGAGAGAGAGGGAAGAAGCCAAATGATGGATTTTGGATGAGGAATCTAAGGTTGAGATTAAGGCCGCTCTGTCCTCACCTCCCATCGCGGGTACAGCAGGGAGGATGGGAACCGGGGCTGGGAGCCGCAGAGCAGGTGGCGAGGTCGGGATCCAGCGTGGTGCCAGAGCAGAGCACCTCCTGGGCCAACGAGCATCGCTCCCTTCCCTGCAAACGAGATCTGACACATCCTGCTCATGCGTGGGACATCCAGCAAGAGCCACAAGCTGCTCGGGCGAGCCGGGGACGCGGGGGGAGCGGCAGCTGGGCCGGCTCGGGGGAGCAGCCACTCCTCACAGCAGAGGCCGTGCGATGATGAAACCAGCCCTGCTCGGTGCTAAGGACAGCGTGGGGCTGGTGAGCGGAGCCACGGGGCTCTTCCAACGGGGAAGTCACGGTCTGGCTCCATATGGTCTCCCCACGGTTTCTGCTGGAGGCAGGATTTTTTCCCTCCTGCTCCCCTGAACCAGGGGACAGCTGAACATGTCTTGCCTCTCCCGCTGAGGTGGCTGCATTTCACCGATGCCAGAAACCATCCTTCTGCTCTGCAACATCTGGATGACAAGAGCCTCCCCCTGCACCATCTCCATCTGCTGAGGTGGCTGCTGCCACCTCCCAGCCCTCCTTGGGACTGTAGGTGATGCCCAGGGCTCATCTACATGGGGGGAATTCATCCAGCGTAATTATTCTGCTGCAGCGATGCCGGCCAGTGCTGCCGTGCAGACAAGCCTTGAGGAACAGGAGTGCTAAGAAGAGAACATTGTCTTCACCAGGAAAAAGGGGTTTTGAAACCAAGTTAAGTATTTGCATCTCAGCTGAGCAGGGTGGGATGAGAACAGGGTCACCCCCACCAGCCCATGGTGCCTTCATAACTGGAGGAATTCTTATTATTCATGCATTAACAGCACAGTCCATGGCAGTGGGAGGCTTAGAAAAAGCCTTCTCCTCTGTGAGCCATCCCTCTTCAAACCCCCTGGCAAAACCAGAAACCAACATCCCTACCCCAACCACAAATCTCATACACAAACACATGGTGGAGAAACTCATTGCCAGGAGAGGAGGGAAGGGGGTCACCTGGAGAACTTGGGAACAGTACATCTCTGCGAGGAGACGGGGGGTTTTGCACGCTCTTTAGTTGCAGAGCATGCCAGGAGCAACAGGGCCGCTTGCCTCCATGCCACCAAGAAGGCATCCCAGGCACTGGGGAGCAAGAGCAATGCTCACTGCTGCAAATGGCACGCACACCCCACACCACAAAAAAAACAGCACAGTCCCTGAACCACCTTCCCATGCATGGTCATGTCACCCACACCAGCTGAGATGTCACCTCCTGAGGGCCAGCCGTTGGCTGGGGTCACAGGGTTATTTCCCACCCACGCAGACCCCATGCCTGCCTTCACTAGTTGCACGCTTGCTGTTTCTGTGTTCCTGGATCACTGCACACTCCAGATCCTCGTTTGTCACCCAGGAGCACATAGGCCAGAAGGAAAGGTGACACTTCTCTGCCTGGCACCACATCTCAGAGTCCCAGCGGGGCTGGCTGCTGCTTCACTGGGACAGAACACGCAAGCAGAACACGCTCAGCAAAAAAGTCATTTACAGATGAGGCAAGACAGCAGACTCGGCAACTCCAGAAGTAAGGATTGGAGGGGATGTGACCTAGGTGACCATAAGGCAGGAAGATGAATGGGAAATGTGGTGGACTGTGGTGGAATGATTAAAAAAGAGAAGGGATGGAGATGGGGCAAGCTCACAAGTAGGTTTTCCAGACTTGACAGCAAAAGACCACAACTTAGAAGGAGATAAACTCCATGTGTCTGCAGTTGCCACACTAAAGAACTAACAGGTCCACCATTTCAAACCCCCATTCTTGTGCCCACCTTCTTTCTACTTTGCTGATGGGGGTCAGCACTGTGTGACCCTGCTGGAACCTCTTGGTCCTCCATGCCTAAACACCAGGCTAAAGCAGAGGTGAGCTCAGCGGGCATCGAAATGCCCAGAGACAAACCTTCTCCCCCGCACCTCCAAGCTTTCCAAGGTCTTCACTCTTCCGCGTCCTCCCTTACCTGTCTCTTGGTCACACAGTTGTTCACAGGCATCAGTGGTCCTCTGTCCACAGAGGTCTCTCACCCAGGGGGACGTGGCATTGATCTGATAGTAGAGGGACAGCTTGGCTGGATTAAGCCAGTCGGAGATGTCCAAGTAGCTCCCCTCGCTCACAACGAAGCTGCTGCCTGGAGGGTGGGAAAAGAGTGCGTTGGGTGAGTGAAAAAAGAAAAAACTAAAAACCAAACACTCATTTTGGCCCAATACCAGAACACTCTACTCTTCAGGAGCTGCTGCAATGCTGGGATCTGTGAAATAACACCAAGTTCACCAACACTCAGACCCAAAGAACTTCATTTGACCATTCCTCTCTGTAGGAATATGCCCCAACGAATGGTCCCCCAGCTGGGACGCTCCTCTGCCCAGACACTTCCCTACCCCTACCCTACTCAGCATCATGAGACACTGGATTTGATTCCCGGACCTCTGCAGAAATATGGACTGATGTAACTGCTCCTATCCGTCCCATCGGAGCACGGCTTCCCCAGCTGATGCAGGTGGTTTCCGTGAGACACCTGGATGCCAGGTCAGGGCGCGGAGGGGCAGCGGCAGCGTGGGCTGCTCCCACTTCACCTCTTTAGTTGAAGGTGAGCGAATTGGCCCAACACCCAACTTCTCATCTGAGCGGTCTCGAATCAGAGACACTCCCTCACCCTCTCCCTCCTGAGAGTTAGAAGCGAACTCCTGCCAAAAAACCTTTTCTTACAAAATCTTACGTTTCTTTATTTTGTGAAATGTATTTTTCCCCACTGGCACCTGGGAATATGCATCATCTAATTAGCCAAATAGATTTTCAGTTCAGCCCAATCATTTCCTTATCTAACATCTGAGGCCCAGCATCGCTTGGGGGATTTTGCAGGCACAGAGGTCCTCATTAACTCTGATCTTCAATTACATTGATTATAAGACTGCCTCCATAATAGCACCGCACAGATCAGAAGGGAGGCCAAAAAACCTCTGCCATTAAGTGGTGTTTTGCAAAAGTTACCTGGGCAAAAGCCTCTAAAACTAGGGGAGAAGAAACCTTCAAAGCGGAGTGGGGAAAGGGAACTGCCAGGTAGCCCAGGAACCCACAGACATCCTTCCGCTGAGCACTAGGACTTGCCAACATGAACAAAATTTGCAAATGTTATCTGAAGATTCAAAACCTTCTTAGCAATCACCCAAGGATAGCAAGTCTACAGATTCAGGTCTATTTTCATGAAATTTCAGGGCTTGTATCACACTTAGTAGGGGGCTGGGACATTCTTTTTCTAAGCACTGCATAAGATCTTAGCTCAAGGAAAGCCAAGAGATTAAAAAAACAGGACAAAAAAACCACAGCAGTGTCCACCCCACACGAACCTGCTTGAATGCAAACTCCTGATTTCCTTTTGAAGAGAATCACGGGCACTTGATCAAGAAGGAGCCCTTCTAAACCTCATCCCGTGCCGCATTATCCATGCAGAGGTTAAAAAATGGAAAGCTGGAAAATGGAAACTCAAGCATTCCAGGGAGCAACCCCATTTTCAGGCATCCTGCGATCTCAGCACCGTACAAATCCGGGCCCTAATTTCACGTGAATTCAGATCTTCTACACTCCTACCCTTTATACACCAGAAACATATTCACGGGCGCATCTCCCCGCTCAAAGCCAACGGAGGCTGCCAAGCTACTGACTGTTCAAGCAAATGAAAATTAGACGTCGAGGATGCAGCTGCTCCGGAGACACAGCAAGGCAGGAGCCCGCGTCACCGCGGCTGCAGGATACATCTCAATCAGGCACACGGCAGCAGTAAATTGCCGGCTAAACTCCCCAGCACCAGCGGAGAGCATGGAAACGCTCAGCACAAAGAAGCACCTTAGAGCCACCTAATTTTTTTTTTTTTAATTATCGTTCTTTTCCATGAATATTTAAAGATAGCTTTAAATACCAATGATAACTATCGCCGGTTTATTTTACCAAACAGAAACGCGTCGTGAAGCCATGGGGAGTGTTTACTGTTTACGGGTTGGTGTCTATGTAGTAACCTGTCAGTCTTGCCTTCTTCCCCACTTTTGTAGTTCCCTAATAAAGCATGAGCCTTGGGAAGCGTGGAAGCACATTTTGAGGCTCAGCTACAGACAACCCCCTCCGCACCCAAAGCCTGAAGTGCAAAACCACCAGCTCTCGATTAAATCCCCACTTAATGAACCCCACTTCTACTTAAAATACAGCCAGCCTGACAGCCACAGAAGCAAATCAGACATAAAATAGTCATATAATCAGTATTCATAAAGATGAAGGTGACTCGAGCTGGCGGAGCATCTGGCCCAGGAGCTGCTCCAGGGAGGGGACCCCATGGTCGGGGTGGGCGATGGAGGGGTGACCTCCAGAGCTCCCCACCAGCCCCACATGCTGAGCTCCTCTGGGAGAAGGAAGCGCATTCATGGCCTTGCTGCTAAATTTTCATCTTCTTTGGATAACCCAGGCTGTTTGGTGCTGGAAGCATAAAACCCCCAAAACTATTTATTTGTGGAAGTGCCTCCTAAATCAACACCAAAATGTGACACCTGGCCAGGAGCCAACAACATCCCTTGCAGCAGAAGTCTGGTGTCCACGTGACACCACAAATTTGGGAAGCTTGAAAGCATCTGCAAATTGATCAAGCTTCGCCATATTCCGTACAGAGAAAGACCTTCCCAAATATAACGCAACGGTAACGTAAATAAAAAAGAAAAGTCCCGGTATTTTCAAGATGAATTACGACTTCAGATTTCAGTAAGTCTGACTGAGAAATCAACCTCAATATCAAAAGTTTTTTTAAAAAAAAGTGAGAACATTTGAATACAAAATCCCTGAATTCAAGTTCAGTGTAAAATAAAGGCTTTTCTTCTCCAGTCCAAGAAAAAAAAAACCCTAAACCTGGTGAAATTAAAGGTTTTAGTTAATTGTAAACACTTTCCTTCCTTCCTAGGAGGGAGGGGACAACTTCCAGCAAGGAAACTTCTCACATCTTTGAAGCTGAGTGTGTTGCAGCTCAGCTGGGTAAGATTTTGAGAGATGTTCACAGACACTCTCATCACCTTCACTCCCACTGAAAATACAAACAAACAAACAGCCCAACCTTGATCCCTTCATAGCTTGCCTGGGAAAAAAAATAACAGGAAAAGGCGTTTTACAAATATTTTGAAAGCTAAAATTCTGACGACTTCAAAGCCTTTTCACACAATTTTTCTCTTTATTTTCAAAGAATCCACACATGGAAAACAGTCACCAGCACGCACTTATCAAAACCATCTTGAAAAGCCCAGAAAGGGCAGGTTGAGTATCAAATCCTTTTAGAAACTACCAAGAACAAAAATTTTTCTAAGCAGGAGCCATTTCAAACGTCTTTAGCTTTCTGGGAACATCAGCCAGGCTTGTTTTCACCAATGCTCGGTCTCTCAATGGAGGGAAATCAAGGAGGAGGGATGGGGGATGACGGGGAACCCGAGGGGCCCACACCGCCGGGGCAGCGGGGGGTAGACCCCGCTCCCAACCACCCTCTGAAAACCTGCCTTGAGGACCTCAGACCCCACTGAATCGCCCCCGCACCTAGCTTGAAGCACACCTACAGTTGCTGCATGTGGACCCCGGGGAGCAGATCCCAGCAGCAACACTCTCTGAAGAAATGTGGAGAGACCGTCCAACCCGCTGTCCTCTGCTGCCAACCCTGCCCGCTCTCAGGTGTCCTCCTAAACATAAATTTTGAGCTTCCCACTCAAAAGCTTGGTGAAATCCCCCTTAAACAGAGACATTTAGGTCTCAGTGCAAAGCAACCATCAACCAAACAAGGGAATACAACAACAAAACGGCAGCTCTCCACCCACCACCACCACTTTCCAGGAATCCTCGTTGCAGGACACGTCCCTCAAGCACTGTTGGCTTTACGAGTAGCATTGCAGTGACATGGAGAACACCAGTACACAGCTACGCAACCACCTCCCGGCTCCACGAGGTCCACCAGCACTTCAGGGGATTGATTTGTTTGGGTTTTTGCATGCCTGTGTTTTTCCCCCCTCCTTCCTTCTCCAACACTGATCAAAGCCGGATAAGTTAAGGCAGCATCAAAAGTTCATGTCTCTCATGCTGGGGTCTCCTTCAAAGTTCAGAGGAACTGCTTAAGCCTTGACAAAAGAGGCTTGAAGTTTTGACATTTCAAATATCATTTTCCAGAACACAACAGGATAAAACAGCTCAGAAGAGATATCTAACAAGGGAAAAGAACAAAGCATCCAAAAGGCAGCCAAAAGGGTTTGGCTTTTCCTTTCTCTCTCTCTCTCTCTCTTGTTTTCAAGGGAAGAGATCAAAAAATAATTTTTTTTGAAGAATTTCTATTTCTTCCTCCCTCTGCTCTTTTTGTCCTCTTTGGTCCATTCGCTGTATCTTGGCCAACGAAACTCCCTTTCATCTAAAATTAGTATTTTCTGTTGGAAAGCCATGGGAGGTCATACTACAGGTTGCTATTAATGTATCCATCCCTATACTATTGTACAATCATAATCCTGTCACAGAATATATTTTTTTTAACGCTAGAGGAAGGATTGTCCCTCTTGCTCCATTCTACAGGTACAAAGAATAATCCTATTTGACTTCTTTAGAGATTTTTTTTTTTTTCCCCCTTCTTAAACTTGAAAGAACGTTTCCCAAGGAGACAACTCCTCCCCTGTCAGCTCTTTCCATTGATCAGCTCTCACTCTCCTGTCCCGGTCCCAGGGAATGAAAACTTCTGCTTCTTAAATTTCTTTCAGAAAATGCAGAAGAGCCACCCAGATGCGTTGGGTCTCCAGGACACACATAGACTGACCTAAGCCAGGAAACCGGCCTTGGTGCAGGATCGCACCCACAGACTAACGCGGCGCTCGGCTTTACCACCCCGCTCCTGCTCAGCGCTAAACTTGGAAATTTTGGAATACTTTAAATTCTTCAAAGTCGAACTCTTAATTCTTCATTCTAAATTGAAACCAGGGATAGTGCTCCACTGGGATACAATTCAGGGTATCCACTTCGTCTTGTTTTTCAAAAGGTTTCTCTCTTGAAGAAGATGAAATGCCTACGTTACGAGAGCAAGTCTGTAAAACAACAAAAGCCTACAGACAAGCCTTTCGGTTACTCTTCCATCAGCCGAGGCATGTACAGTTAACATCGCACACAGTGCTTGACTCAGGGATGTATTTTCAGCAGACGAACGACAGCCCACACATGGGTCGCTCATGCCAGCGCCCCCCAACCCGCTAAGGATCAAACCCAGAGACCCCCAGCCCTTCGAAACGCTGTCAGTCCTGTCACAGCTCTTGCGCTCTGGCAAAGCAGAAGCAAATTACTGATACAAATCTGTATGTAATTACAGCTCAGACTCGAAGCATCTTTCCCGTGGGAGGAGCAGGGTTACATTTTAATTGTTAAATTGCACTTTCTTGATAATTCTGACAGACTCTTTCTTTGGGTTTTCTTGGCAGTCAGTCTTGATTTCGCCAGGGCGGAACTTCTGACAAGCAGCGCACGGATTTAACTTCATTCAGCAGGTGATGACTTGGCCACCTTTTCCCAGACCCAAGCGGGATGGCATCTTCCCACCCCTGCCTTGTGGTCAAGCTCATGCTGCAACGAGCTCTCCCATGGCGTTATTAGACAATATAATTGCGCAGGCGTTAGTAACGGCACATCTCCATCCTCAGTAGGCACCTGGGCCAGCAATAGCTGAGACGGAAATTAGAATCCTAAAGAAAAGCTTCTCCTTAATGCTCCGTATTTCCCAACTCCCACACTCCAGCCTAGGGCTCTTTCTCAGCGATGGTCTCTAGATGTTGGACAAGGGTTTGGGGAAATCCAGCCTAAATCTAATCACATCACAAAGTATACGAAGGAGGAGTTCTGACAAGCTTTCAAAAACATAAAGCATGTATGAATGGAGATTTTTTTCAGCCAGCACCCAGACCAAACGTCCTCCCAGGACAGCAGAAAACACAACCAAGAGGCAGCACGTGCAAAGTTAATACACCACGGGACCGGGGCGAGGTACCACCCACTCACCGAGAGATTGCACATCAGCAACGCTACTTGTCGGCAGAACGATGAAGTGAAGCAGCACGTTCCCAGCTATGCAGCCTCCAAAAATGCTCGCTGTATTGCTGCATCATTGCTGCTGCAGGGTTCCTATGAACTCTTGTGCGAAAGCAAGTGTGGCCTAAGCCAGACCGACCATGCTGAAAGCAGGCAGGGCCTCCTCCTGCAGATGCAGGAGCCAATGCTCGCATCCCTCCATCTAGGAAGGGAGCAGGTTAGCTGGTCAAAGACGTTGTGCCTTACTGCAGTCTTCTCTCACCATCTCTCCCAAATTAGAGGGTAAATGGTGTTGGCAGAAGCTCAGCAGGTGCTGGGAGATGCCGCCTCCCCAGTGGTGGGCGCATCCTGCCTCTCTCAGGATGCAACAGCTCCCAGCTCTGAACGGGCCCCCGCTGACACCATCCAAACGTCAACGCCGATCCCCCCTGCTTTGCTCCGATGAATCCTGCAAAGGAGAAAGGAAGAAGCACACGGCCAGCATGGGGAAGAGCTGAGCGCAAGATCACAAGCCTGTCAAAGGCACGGTAAAAACATGATGTACTTCAGCCTCTGGAATCTTATTAGTTCTTCATGCAAAGAGCGTTCACGCCATAAAACCGTCTTGGAATCCCTTTGATCCATGCTGATACGGTTTATAAATTGATGTTAATATTTAGAGTTCACGTCTGGTAATGCTGCAGCCATTTGCTCACATTTTCTTGCCAGCCAAAGAGGCGCAGGAACAGGAGTGAGCTGTAATGCAGACACGGAGGTGACCCAGTGATTAAGAGCTGATGGAACTGAATGCAATCTGTAAAGCTGCCCCCCAAAAAAACAGCCACCTTACCAGAAACGGGGCAGTCAGACCTGGCACGGATTCTGCAATGGGTATGCATTGCTTCTGCCGAAGCCCTGACCCAGGTCTCCGTAGGGCAAAACGGGCACCCCTGCAGCAGAATGACTCCAGGGGGAGGAAGCAGCACAAGAAAAACCTCATTTCAAGCAAGCAAATTCCCTCTGCTGATTTCCGAGGGGGCCGGTGGGGCTGGGACCGGCTGGAGAGCATGAGGGACCCCAATGGCAGCATCCCTCTGAAAACTCAGAGGGGTGCCTTTGAGATCGGATCCCTTTCTCCATCCTTCTGGTGTAACCCTGGGGTGCTTCACGTGTAAATCAAAGAGCATCTCCAGCTTTTCCATCCTGTAAAAAGGAACAGGGAGGCAGCCGTTCCCCCACCTCCCACTGCTCATTTCTCCACGGCCGCATGCGCAGCACGTGCCGAATGCCTGAGGACACAAACTAATGCCCGGTCACCTCTGAGGGCTGCAGAAGATTGAGCAGGAGATGTCAAAAGCAAACAATTTAAAGCAACACATTTAATTAAAACCAAAATGAGAAGTTGTTGCGAGTCCAACAACTGCAGTCTGCAGAGCTCCAGCAATCTTAGGGGAAAATTAACACAAGCTACTAATAGCAGCATCCAATTCCACTGGCGTCTCGGAGGGAACGGTGGTGGGGGGAAGGTAGGAAATAATCTTCAGATGAAACAATTACTGATCAGCTGCGTGACAACCACAGAACGTCATTGTTCAGACAGGCAGACGCATGAAGCTTAAAAGGGGGAAAAAAAAAAAAAAAAAAAAAGAAGCCACAAAGAGATTCCTCCGACTCTACCGTCTTGTCACTCAAACCCAATGCATGGTCTCACAGAATCATAGAATGGTTTGGGGTGGAAGGGACCTTGAAGACCACCCAGTACCACCCCCCTGCCCTGGGCAGGGACACCTCCCACCAGCCCAGGTTGCTCCAAGCCCCGTCCAACCTGGCCTTGAACCCCTCCAGGGATGGGGCAGCCACAGCTTCTCTGGGCAACCTGGGCCAGGGGCTCACCACCCTCACAGCAAAGAATTTCTTCCTCAGATCTCATCTAAATCTGCCCTCTTTCACTTTAAAACTGTTACTCCTCATGCCATGGCTCCCCTCCCTGATCCAGAGTCCCTCCCCAGCTTTCCTGGAGCCCCTTTAGGGACTGGAAGGGGCTGGAAGGTCTCCCCGGAGCCTTCTCTTCTCCAGGCTGAACCCCCCCAGCTCTCTCAGCCTGTCCTCGCAGCAGAGGGGCTCCAGCCCTCCCAGCATCTCTGAAGCCTCCTCTGGCCCCGCTCCAACAGCTCCGTGTCATTCTTGTGCTGTGGACTCCAGAGCTGGAGGCAGTGCTCCAGGTGGGGTCTCACCAGAGCAGAGGGGGACAATCACTGTCTCCAGTGGCAATAATTCCACCTCCCGCTGCTCCCCTGGCTTTGCACGAGGTGGGGACTGGGCTCGCCCTCCTCCCCCGTTGCCTGTAGGGCGATGCCCACCCCGGGGGAGCTCAGCCGCGCTGGCAAGAGGCTGCGGCAGAGCGACGGGGGGCTCGGGGCAGACGGTGCCCCTGCTCCTCACCCCCATCCACCAGCCATCCCGCAGCCCGGAGATGTTCCAGACACAGGGATTACCAACATATCCCTTGGCACATGTCTCAGAAGAGGAGGGACGGAGGTTGTGAATGCCCTGAGATGTCTCTGAAGCGACAGAAACCTGCTTTATGCCCTTTACTTTATTTCCACTTATAAAACGAAGCCCTACAAGCCCCTGGCTAAATGTAGCTCTGGTTTCCTTCTGTACGCACCAGAGCATCTCACCTACCTCTCCCACTAAAGTATCCAGATACAAACATCCACCCACGCCATATATAACCTCTTCGCAGGCTGTAAAAATGGGAAGCTTTAATTGATACTATATTTCAAAGTGTTGTGCAGCAAGGACACACTCCAGGCCCAGTCCTCCAGGGTATCTTTCTCCAGCCCTGCCCTTCCCCGCAAGCCGCTCCCACTGCTGTAGCTCGACTTTTTGACTGATTACTTACAAGAAAGGAAAAGAAAAAAAACAACCAAACAAAACCAACTATTGAATGTATAGAGCTGAGTGGCTCACATAATCATAAGGGGTTTTATTGCTCGGATGGAGGGGCTCTCTTTCCTTTCCTCTCCCCTTTGGCACTGCTAAGGGTCCTCTAAATAATGCTTTGCATTTCCATACCCTCATAAAAGCCACTATTTCTATAAACCTGAGCCATCTCCAAAATCAGAACGAAGCTTTCTGCTCAGCGCAGTGACGCTGCCCCAAAACGCGATGCCCCGGAGCAGCGGGAGGGAGGGGAGGATGCTCCTCCCGTGGCATCCTCGGGGAGGATTTAGAGGCAGCGACCCGTTCCTGGGAGGCAGGAGCCCCCAGCCCGCCCTCGCCAGCCACGGCACCTTCTGCCAGCCTTTCCTGGATGCGGCCGCCCCGTTAAACGAAGGCAGAGCAGCTGTACAAACCAGGCAGTAATTGCTCACAGGAGCCAGGGACTGGGGGCGGGGAGGTGGGGGGAAACCCCATCAAATGAACAAAAGGAAGAAAACAAACCAAGAGAGAGAGAAATAAGGGCAGTGGAGACAGGCTGGTTATTAATACTGCTGCTTGGAATATATCCTTCCAGCCTTTGCTGCCAGTTGGCTTCTGGTCCCAGTCCTTCCCCTCCACGTTCCCATCCTGCGACTCCCGCAGGTTTGGGAGTTTCTTTCTCCAATGTCGTTGCTCGCTGCAGGGCGGGGGGAAGCTGCTTTCCTCCAAGGCTGGAGACATTTGGTGGGGCTTTTTCCCCCCTTCCTCCTCCTTTTCCCAACTTGGCTTTGGCTCCTGGCACGCTGGAGCTGGCTGGCATCTATTTAAAGTTTCCTTCAAAGACGAGTTTGCATCTGCGAGGAGAGGGATTTCTTTCAGCCTCTCTCTTTGTTCGGCTTTTCCCGCAGAGGTGGTGGTAGCTGCTCCGGCTTTAAGATTTTTCCTTGGCTACTGGCATCTATTGAAATACGGCATTTCAAACAAGGAAGGAGAGGGCACCCTCGTCTTGCACGGGAACGTCTCCAGTGAACGCACCACCCCGGCCTTATTCTCGTGCGAAATACAAAAGAGAAGAGCTCGGGGAACCAGACTATTTAAGGGCACGGCAGCATTTATGAGACACGGTGCACACCAGAGGCTGCTTTCAGACTGATCAAAGCTCCCAGCCTCGGCCGGGCCAAAGACCTCAGGCCAGGAGGGGATGCCCACACCAACCCCCTCCTGCACCTGGGGAAAAAGCAGGTTTAACCCCCCCCAGAAGCACGCCAGGAAAGAGCGAGCCCCCTATTTTCCATCAGCGTAAGACTCCATGTGCCAAGCCCTCTGCAAACACAGCCAGCCACGTTTTTTTTCCTGGGTATCATTAAAATCTCCCAAGCCGTCACAGTTCTCTAACGTCTTTGAATGTTTTATAACATTTTGCTGCCAGTTGGGTGCTGCCTTGGGATTTAGTGTTATTCAAAAAGAAGGGACAACTTTAAGAGCTTTTCTCTTCCCAGGCAAGGGACTCTGCCACCGCATAAAATGAAGAGACTTCAGTAAAAGCGATAGCCACTGCAAAACGTCTCGGCTGCTTCTATGGGAAGAATTTGACTGTTTCTCATAAAAAATATTAAAAAAGTTTTTGCCGTTTGTAATTATATTTTACAGTTTCATTACAAAGCTCATTTTAATTCTTCTCCAAACCGTTTTTACCAGTCCTCTTGCCACTTTCTCTTTAGAAAAGTCATTAAGTCAGGACTGGAGATCATCCCATTTCCCCCAGTTTCAAGGATATTAATCTGTTTTATTGGTATTTCATTGTCATTTCCATTTGAGTGTTCTCCATATTTGCATAATTTGCATTGCCACCCCTTTCCCGGCGACAAGCACAGGCTCAGCTTTTCACTTTCATTCTCCAGAGTCACATTGCATTTTGGTTTATTTTCTTTTTCGAGGACACGCTGTCTTCCCTGGGCCAGAACCGCAGACGGGGAGCAGGATGCTGGGATCCTGTCTCCATCACTGCCCTCCTGCCTGACCTTCAGCAAGGACCAACAACCAGCTGCGAACTCCCAGTCCCGGTGATGAACTAGCCAGTGCCCATCTCAAAGGGACACGAGTTGACACCGGAGCAGCCTCATTTCCCAAGTGCAAAAGGAGTTTCTGTTCTCCAGCTACTCAGAATAATGATCTGTGAAGATTTCAGAATATTTATGCGCAGCCTGGACAATCCTTAAAGCCTTTTATAAACAGATCAAGGCGTAGACAAGTCCCTTGTTTCAAGTCATGCCTTTCTCATGTCTCCACTGATGTTCAGTTCCTCCAACCTGAGACCACAACGTAGATGTTCTCCTCCTCTGTTCTTTAAGGACCAAGCTTTGACCACTGGGATATTCCACGTACCTGGAGATTAGGTTGCAATTTCCAGAGTCAGCAGCTGAGAAGCATCCCCAGGGATGAGAGCAGAGGCGGCCTCGCACGTCAGCACGGGGGCATCGACCCACGGCACACAACACCCATCCCACAAGCATCGTTAGGTGCAGAGACAGAAGTGGGGATAGCGAGGCAGCGAGGGTCAGCGGTGGGGCCGGGGAGGGTGCTGCTCTGTTGGTGTTGCAGCACAGGTGATACCCAACGAACGCTCATCACGGCCAAGAACAAGCCCCTCTTAGCAGGGCTGAATCCCACTCCAGCCACGCTGGTGAGTCCCCCCCGGCCACGGGGTGATGGTTTGAGCCCCTCTGCTGCTGCCGTGCCACTGCACCTCTTTAACCACCTACCTCTCCCCAAAATACTAATCCCCCCCAGGAGCTGCCCTCCACCCCAGCCCCCAAAGCCGGGGGCTGGACAGGAGCTGGCCATGCCGGGACACCCCAGCACCTGGTGATGCACCAGTTCATTGCGGCACGTTTCTGGCAGGGAAAAGGTGTCCCCTCTGCATGCCCCAAGCAGCGAGACGAGCGCAGGAGCTGAGGAATTGGAACCGACTGAATAATGGCTCCCGTCTGCTGGAAGAAAATGAAATTTGCCCTCATGTTACCGAAAACTTGCACTCGACGCTCACTGCACGTTATAAAGAAAAGGTCAGTGAAACACAACAAACGCAAGGAGCCCAGTTGACGAAAACAATAAATAGTGACAGCAGCCCTCGTCTAATTTTGCAAAGCATCTCTGCCTTTGCGCAAACCCCAGCAATCTCACTCCGCGCTGCTGCGAGGGGCTGGGACCAGCAGCTTTGCTGCTGCAGGACGGCGGGACATCTGGCTGGGCAGGCTCCCAGGGCTCGTCAGCGAGGGTGGAGGAAAACAGGAATATCCATCAGACACAATTATTATTATTATTAGTAGTAATAACGATAATAAAAATAAATAATAATTA
>VYZM01015048.1:1265383-1280939 GCA_013398915.1 Dromas ardeola | reverse complement strand
CTTGGGCTCACAGATGTGTTTTGCTACTCTGGGAAGGGGGAACCCTGCAGCCGGGGCAATTCCCAAAGAGAGGGACCCCCACATCCCAAACACATGTGATGGGGCAGCAGCATCCGAGTCCCCAGAGGGTCTTACCATCCGCGATGAAGTGCTCGGGTACGTGAAGCGTCACCTTGACGGTCAGTGGGCAGGAGAGCTGGGAGCCGCACACCACGGCCAGGACACAGGAGCTGACGGCGATCAGGGTCAGCGCCGTCTTGTTGACGGGGCTCTTCATGGAACCTGGAAGGCAGAGAGAAGGGTGGGTGGCCAACAGCCAAAGCTGTACCAGGGGCTTGTTCGGCCTCCCCACTTCCCTGAGTGGATGCAGGAGAGCCCCAGCCCCAGGGAAGGGCAGGGATTCAAAAGAAAGACGTCAGCTTAGTAGCGCTGGAAGAGCTCCTGAGGTCTGCAAACCCCATCATTCCCATCACGCCTTGTTTGGCTGGGTTTTTAACATTCGTCTTGTTTCACTCACTGAGTTACACCCATCTCAGGGACTGCGTTTTCCTAGAGGAGGAAGAAAACCTGCTCAGAGCCCTGTACAGACCTTCTCCCCGAGAACCCCCATCCCCAGGGCCATTCATCGTCCCTGCCAGGCTCCCCCAGCAAAGCCACCATCACTTCTCAAAGCCACCATCACTTCTCGTCAGCCTAGGTTTATCTGGCAAATCTTATCAAGTAAAAAAAAAAAAATAATCAAGCCAAATCCAAGGGCTGCCTCAACCATGGCATCGTTTGTTTTCCCTTAACACCAGGAGAAATCCACACCTGTAGATGTTATATAGCACCAATGAGTGTTAATTATTTACACAAATACTTATAAATATTCAGTCATCACAGGGGGACTACGCCGAACAACAAAGCGACCTACAGAGCCAGCCGCTTTTGACAGGCAGGAGATATTACAAAACAAGTTTTGTTTTGTCAAGCACAGAGGCTGACGGCATCTCCCACAAAGCAGCTCAGCATTTCCCGACACATGAAAGCCAGCTGCCGAAGTGGGCACCCAGCCCGCCCGGTCCCTGGGTGGGGGACACTCCCGGACTGCCACCCCTCCTCTTGAAGGCCAGCTGCAGGGCGAAGGGGTGCCTGCACCGAGGAATAACCCCATGGGGCTGGGGGGATCCCATCACCCCATGGCAACGCCCAGCCTGGCTTGGTTGGTGGCTTCTATTTTATTTGGATTTTTTCCTGAAGCATTAGGTGAAAGCCAACAAGCAAACAAGGAGCTTGAGCATCCTCAGGTCTAGAGAAGCCGGCAGCAGATACCAACACACTGGGAAACCCTCATGGAGCACCGTGGTGTTAAGACGACTGAATCACTGCCAGCTATGGCTAGGTGGGACAGCGCAACCCCCAGACTCTACCGGGAATGGGGTAAAGCTGGGCAACACAGAGTCATCGGGACAGACCTGGCTGCCCCGGGAGATTCAGGTGCTCTTGTTGGGTCCAACCAGGAGCAAACACGTGTCCAGATGAGACACTCGCCACTGATGGAGAAGACCAGGAGAAACTGTTCCCTGGCAACCCTACCCCACCAATAGGTCTCCGCTGCCCCAGATGGCAGCAGCCCTGCAGACCACGGCTTGAGACACCACTGGTCCCCTGCCCGCCCAGTCCCTCCGGCGCCGGGGGCTGCCCCACCACGGCTCCAACTGCACCACATCCCCCATGGCCACCCAGTCCGACACCTCGCACCAGCGCTGCGCTTTGCTCAAAGCTAACAACAGATGCCTCGCAGAGCAGCTGGTTCCCTTCTCCCGTGCTTGGGACACCAACTAAAAGCCACCTGGGAAGCACAGCAATGCCAAGGAGAGGGCACAGCCTAGCAATTAACCTCAGCCACCGCACAGTCTATTACGGCGTGGCTGAGGTGACGGAGGTCCCAGCAGACCTGACCGCGTCCCTGCTCAGGATTCAGGTGAGGACAACTTATTTATTTTTGGAAGCCAATCCAGCCTCTCCTCCCTTGTTCCCTGGCCCTCGCCATCTCATCAGCAAAGCCAGATTTCAAAAAGCATCCGTTTGAAAACTGCACGGGAAATAACACCCAGCCAGTTAGCGCTTGCACAGCCTGTGGTTTGACCGAAGCCGCTGGTAGAGATGCTGGTGCCAGGGCAGGGATCCTGCACTCAGGCAGAGCCCACGGCATCACCTTCCTTCTCCAGGCAGGGCATCACGCCCCACCAAAGCATCCCTTACTGCACACAGCGGATGCTCCAACCAGCATTTGCAAGACAGGAGAAGTGGCTGATCTGCTGGAAAACACCCCCATCGCTACAACCAACAGGAGTATTCAAATTGATTATTTATGAAGCATCTTTTACTTTCCTTATGCAGGCATCATCTAAACAGCCTTCCCACCCCTATTTCACAGCTTTATTGCCAAACTCCTGCGCCCTTCACCTTGCAAGCCCCTTTTTTTCTTCCCAATCTTCATTCATATTCAAGGAGTTAGCACCTCCTTGGGAGGCAAACTCATCCTCTCGCTGGGCATACTGTGCCTGCCACAAACCCTGCGCCTGGTTGGAGTTACTACAGGAATGCAAAAAGAAAAAAAAAGGGGAGGAAAGAAAAAAAGAAAAAAAAGAAGAAAGAAGGAAAAAAGCCTCCATCAGGATAATTGGACACAGCCAAGTATACAATAGACGAGAGAACACTGGATTTTACCATTATAAATCACCTTCCAATCCAGGGTCTTAAAGTGCTTTGCAAACATTAAATCACAAATCCCTTCTGAGTTAGACAAGCATTATCCCCTTTTCACAAAGAGCCTGAATCACAGGTACGATGGCAGCTTTCACCATCCTGCAGCTGGAGTGGAGCTGGAGGAATTAGGATCCAGGAGCTCCCATCTCCATCTGCCCATGGAGCTTCTTCTTTCCCCGTGACTAAGAGGAGAGGGGCACAGGAGCTTGAAACAGCAAAAAGCCCGTTACAGCTCAATGAGTTTGCGCTTGGCTGCCCAAGGGAAGGGACAATGTGCTACAAGTCTCCCGTAACTACCTTCTCCATTCCCCTACCTCCCGCTCCCCGCTCGTTTCCATCACGGCGCTAATTATTGAACTCTAGAACTGCCTGACGTTGGCTTTGACCAACTGAACCAAAGCAACAGGCCTTGTGCTTGAGCAGAAATTGGATTTCCAGCTCAGCTCTTTATTGCTCACAGCCAGTTTGCTGCCAAGTTTGATGGGAGGCTGTTGGAAATGCAGATCCTTCCCTCATTCTTGAAAGAGGGGGACATGGCTCCTGTTCTCCATCCCATTGCCTGCTCTTCAGAGCGCTGATGCTCCAGCAGAAGCACTCCTGGGCTGCCTTTAAACACCCATCTGGAAGGAAACAGCTTCATGTCAGGCCTCTAAAACCACACGCAAACGTATTCTTAGCAAACCATTGCCAACCAAAACAACCTCAACAGATTCACTGGGGCTTCCTGCTCCTGTTCTAGAGGGAAGACAAAATGACCAATTCCTTCCTTGGCCTGAGGAAGGATCCAAACCCAGCTCGTAACTCAGCACCACATAAACCACACCACCGCACACGGGAGCTCTACCTGGCTGAAGCCTGCTCTTTCCTTCATCTCCTTGCCATCTCCAGGCTTTCAGGGAGGTGTTTAAAGGGCAGATTTGCAAACTCATGTTCACCAAACAAGCTGGCATCAACCTCCTTGTCCAAGAGGAGGAAGCTTAGCGGGGAATGCAAGTTCATGGACAGCTGATGGGATTCAGGAGCCCTGAGAGCCTCAGCACGCAACACAAGTCTTCATTTGGGTCTTGTGGGGTCCAAAAAGCCCAAGAGAAAGGTGGTGACCAGGCATGGCTGAGACCAAACTCACTCTCCAGATTCGTCTGCTCTACTAAATCCTTCATATATTGAGATGACCTCTCTATATTTTTAATTAAACAGGTTTCTGTTGCATTTTGGATGGTTGCAGTGGAGTCAGTGGGTGCCCTAGTGCTCAGCCAGGCTGTCCTGGGGGGAAAGCGGTGGCCTGTGGCTCTTGGAGAAGACAGACCCAGGGAGCCTGTGCCCGAGGAGCAGACAGAGGAGTGGGCAGAGCAGCAGGAAGGACACACGATGAGGATGAATAAGAAGAAATGACTTTTTCCCCAGTGGGGTGAAACCACCTTTCCCCCCCAGCCTGCGAGACCAAAGGAGAGAGAAGTAGAAAGGAAAGGCAAATTGCACACAAGATGCTTTCTGCTAGCGATCCAATTAAAGGCAGCTTAATTAGACTGGAAGACAAGAGGAGTAGCTAGGACTGTGGTCAGAGGGGCTCCCGCCACTGCCACCTTTCCCACCCAGGATTTTTTCCCCCCGTTAACACCGGTGCCAATTAGCCCAGATCCGGCCTCCCGGAGAAGATGCGGGTCCCTCTGCAGACGGCTCAGGAACAGCTTGCAAAGCACCACATTCCCCTGAAGATTTTGCACCTGCTGCAAGATGAAGATAAATTCAAAGCCACCGGTGTAAACACTCCACAAACCGCCCCTCCAAATGCACCGTGTCTCCTCTAAAAGATCATTTCCTCACGCAGTTAATTACTCACTGCTTTGTACACTTTCCCTTGCCCACCTAAAGGACAAGGTGGGGGGAAAACTCAACAAACTCCGAGCTCATTTCTTTTTAATATTGGCAGTGCTGCCTAAATTTAAGGGGAAAAAAAAAAAAAAAGTACGTTCAGAACACGTATGGATTTACGAGCAACACAAATATCCCGCGCTCTTGGTAATATGATGTTTCTAAATCAGGCTCATAAATACATGCTTGGGAGATTAGTCTTTAAAAAAAATAAACTTTAATTACCCCATCTTTATCAGCACACAGCCCATGGTGTTAGCCATATGTGGGTGTTAAACACCAAGTGCTTCGCAATCTTCCCCGCCCCCCCGGAGATAATAGCATAATACAGAATGTTTCGCGGCTACTCGGGATATTAAAATGTATTTCTACCACCCAAGGAAGACAGGGCTGGGGAAACAGAGCAGGAGAACGGTGAGTGCCCGAACTGCTTAGCAACACTGCCGTGCCGCATGCAGAAGTGCCCGGCGTGGGGCGAGCATCTCCCCCGGCATCCCCCCCCTGGCAGCAGCGAGCCCACCGCAGCCTGGCTCGCATCCCCTGCATCCCCGCACCGCTCCCGGCGCCCGCCCCGCCGCCGGCATGTCAGAGGAGTTGGGCGCTCCTAATGATCCTTCTTTATGTTCCAGCAGAGGCTCATTAATATGGTACAACAGCGTTTCCAGGACACCCTCACACACAGAAACATCTCAAGGTGTTTTACAAGCAGGAGATCATGTCGAATCAAATCAAATGCCAATTACGATGAGCAGCGGGTGATGGCAGGCGGCTCTTGCCACCGAGCACCCCCGTGCCAGGGAGCAGCACTGCCCGTCTCCCCCCTCCCTGCCCCTTCCACATCGGGGTGGTCCCCTCTTTCTCCAGCACACCAGACGCATGGCATGGGATGGCACGGGATGGCACACCCTCCTTCCAGCCAGACAGAGCTGTCCCACACCATGGTCCCCACCAAGCCTTCATGGACCACTCAGCCCCACAGCCACTTCCTTCAGAAGGGGATGGATGTTGACGCAATGAACCCCCCAGGCAGCATCTGAGCCGTGGGGTGAGAGCAAGAGCAGGTGTTTCATCGCATACCCTCTCTGCAACTCCTGGCCTCGGCTTCTCCTCCAGCAGGCACCTTCTCCATCGTTGCCTTGGACAAATCCCGAAGGAAGGTGCTCACATCTACAGCCTGGATGTGGGTCAGGTTTTGGTCACGGGGCTGTCTCCAGCCTCATCCCCAGAGCCAGAAGGATGGGGATCAGCCCCGAGGTGGCATCTTTGCTCCCTCCGTGCCAGGGGAGACCCCTCTCACCTCCAAGAAGGCAGAGAGGGCACACACAAGAAGGGATGGGGAGGAAGCGAGGAGGAAAGACAGCTGCGTTGCGCAGCAGAAGGGTGAGATCAGACGCTTTTGGATTTATAGAGGATTTGATCTTGCTAAGCACACGCTGAATCAGATTAATACTATTAACATTTATGAATTACCCACTAGCGATTAGCCGAGGTGTCCTCCAGTACGGCACGGGGGGCTGCAGAGAAGCGGAGGTCAAGGGTTTGGTGGTTGAGCTCTGCTGTGCACCGCAGCCCACGCCGCTCGCCCCGGCGAGCTCTTGTGCTCCTCCAGCAGCCCGAGCCACCGCTCCTTACGTGCTCCTGGAGTTTTAATGCCTCATATACTGAATAAATGTATTTGCTTCCTATTTATACAGTTGCCGGTGGTGCTCACCCTTTGCTCTAAAACACTATGCCTGCAGCTTGCGGGGAGAAGTCGCCAGCAAATTTCAATCATGAGGAGGAGGAGGAGGAGGAAGAAGGGGGAAAGTAGAGGGAAAGGAAAAGCCCTGAAGGCTGGGCAAGGGAGAGGCAGTGGAGGGGAGGGGGGAAATGGAGAAGACCAAGATGGCACAGGTGGAAATGCTGGTCTTTGCTGACACACCAACTCCATCACCACCAGGGTCACCACCTCCAGCCCCACCACAACCACCAGCCCCGTCACCACCAGGGCCAACACCTCCTACCATGTCACCATCAGGTTCACCACCTTCTGCCCCGTCACCACCAGGGCCACCACCCTCCAAGCCCCACCACACCACCAGAGTCACCACTTCCATCCCCATCACCATGGGCAGGGTCCCCACAGGCAGGTTCTCCTGCCACATATCCCAGACCTGCCCTGGCACAGCAAAACGGGCAGAATTTGTGCAAACCCAATTTGCTCTCCCAGCGCTGTTATGTTTTTTTTTTGCATTTCTCTGGGCACGGACAATTAAAATCAACGAAGTCAGTTTTGCTTTCATGTTCTCGGTGCTGAATCAGTTGAGATAAAATCACATTAAAGAAACAGTTACATATTTAAAGGCAGAGATTGCCTGCACTGGAATTTTCTTTCACACAAATCAATGGAAACACTTCTCCAGGAATTAAGGCCTGATTCTTTTTTGCTTTAAACTCCAAATGAGTCCCAATTTTACAATATACAAACACAAAGGCAAATCTGAGTGGAAGGCTTCATTTTAAGGAGGAGGGAAAGCAATTTTCAATACAGTGTAACGAAAACATTATTCCTCCAGGAAAAAAAAAAAAAAAAGAGGAAAAAAAAAGTAATCATTATCTATGAAACAGCTCGTGTTGAGTCACAGCCCAGGAAGGATTGCGCTCGGCGAGCCAAGAGCTGGTCAGACAGCTGAATTGATTTCGGAGACCGGGAGGGAGAGGTGATGGAGGCCGGGCTGCCGGGGAGGGCCCAGGACCCGGCAGGAGATGTCCCAGCACCAGGCGAGATGCTGGACCTTCACCGTGCTGCTCATCCAGGCCCTGCGCGCACCCCCATTGCCACCCCGCTCCCTGGGAATTGGGCTGGGAGCTCCATAGCCAGGCGCGAAAAACAAAAAAAAACAAAACAAAACATCTTTCTCTCCCTCTGTTATTTTTGGAATAGATGCAAAATAACCCAACAGGGGGAGAATAAGAATCTCTGCTCTGCAACAGCTCCCCAGGGTCAGAGCACGTCCCCTCCGTGCCTCAGTTTCCCCCGCAGCCGCACAGGGACAAGCTTCACCAGCGTGACGTGACGCCGGCCACCCGCCGCCTCCTCCCCCTGCTCCCGCTGGGAGACGGATCCACGGCATCACGGCCGCGTCGAGCATCGCCACTCAAACGCGGCTCCATTTCCCAACCCTCGCCCTCCTCCCGCCCGCATCCAGCCCCGTGTTTATGTTCCGCTTCCTGGGAAACAAGAGACTCGTTACCATGCGGAGGGCGACAGCAGAGCGATTAGTGAAATTTGTTACCCGCATGCTCTGAACAAAATTAAATTAAAAGTGCTGCTTTGCTGTCAAGATAAGGGCCAAGCCGGAGAGATAATTTTTCACTCTCAAACACTCAATTACTCGCTGAGGCTGTATCAGATACAATCAAAAAATAAATAAATAAATAGCAGGACCCACACTGCCTCCAGGAACAGATGTAAAAGCCGTTATCTCTAGCGCAGTCCAGGGAAGTTAAAGAGCCTGCGGCTGCACCACGACCGCTTTAATTGCGGCTCCCTCTGCTCCCCGGCTCTCACCTCCAGCAGCGGCTCCTCTCCCGAGAGCTCAGCACCCCCGGCACCCAGGAGCCTGCGCGCACCCCCATACCCACAGCCACCCGGGGCTTACGGGACCAAAAAGCGACCGCAGCCCCCCTTTCCCTGCACAGACCGGGATGGAGAGAGGCTCTGGGGGGTTTTTACATGCTGATGCGGTGCCAGCTTGCTCTGCGAGCGGAACAAGCCATCAGGCAAAAGCACCACCTTCATTTGCTCGCTGGAAGAAACCAGCACCCACAACGGGGAAAGACTGGAAAAAAAGAGCGTCCCTCATCGGCACCACCGTCCTGGGGCACGCGGGGGCAGGGGGGCAGCGGGGGGGCGACTGCACCCCCTGCGCTGGGAGGTAAAGTCGAGACTTGTGTCACGAAGGTACCCCATCCCCAGAGGTCTGGGGTGTCCAGGTCGCATGGGAGCCCCGTTGTCCCCTCTGGGCTGCTCTTCCCTGGCCTGACCAAGAGCAGCGTGGCTCCACGCGCCATGAACCGGCACTGACCCCTCTGTCTGTCCCCACAGCGAGTGGCCATGCATCTGTCCCCTTCCCGGGGATGCCGGGACACGGCCGGCTGTGCCGCGGAGGCACGGACAGACCCATTATTCCCTCTTGCACCCCAAACCAACCCGTTCACTTTATCGCCTTTTGTCTCCCATGTGATTCCCAACGGCATCTCCCCCCGTTTGCAGGAGGCTGCCGGGATGCTGAGCCAAAGCCGGTGCAGACCCGGGAGGGCCATTCCCAGAGGAGAACGGCAGAGACGGGCTGACGTGCTGCCCACGGCGCTCCCTCGGCCCCGGCAGGGCCAGGGGCACTGGCAGAGCACGGAGAACCATACCCAAACTTCATTCTGCATTTCGTTTAGTTCCCCATGAAATAATAAGTGTCTGCTGCCTCCGGAGACAGGAGAGGATCAAAGCGAAGCTTCCTCATATGTAACAGACTCCGAATACCTAATATTCCTTTATAAAAGGCCTTGTTTTAAACACCAAATACAGAGGCAGATCAAAGCTCAGCTTCTCATTTCTCTAACAGCCCTCAGAAGACTTCGCCAGCCAGCGAGGCAGACACATGCGCGCGCACACGCACGGCTGACACCAATCCAAGGTACATAATTGGACTCTGCTAATTTGTCTAAACCACCACCGCGTGCTATGGAAACAGGCCTTGTTCGTGGAGACCTCCGCAAAGGAGCATCCCAAACCCGCCTCCTCCCTTCCCTGGGGCGCTGGGGAGCACTCCTGGGATGGGGAGGTACCACCTGAACGGACGCAATGCAGGAGAACAGGGTGGGATCTATTTCCCCTTCCTCTTTTAGCAGGCTGCAGTAGAGGTGATGCCGAGAGGGGTGAGGCGATCCCAGACCCGAGCGTGGAGGAGCGGGCTCGGGGTGGTCCGGCTCAGGCTGAAGCTGATGCCAGAGGCTGGTTGAAGAGCAGCAGCCAGCCGAGGACGTTCGATGAGAGATCCCAGCTGGGGCACGGTGCTGGGCGCCCTCCAGCACATCTCAACCATCACCGCACCAACAGCATCACTTTGTGCTTGCACCCAACACTCCGCTTTGTATCCAGGTTTCCAGCAGGTCTCTGTACCTGACCTTCCCCACTGATGGGGGGGGAGCGAGAACCGCCCCAGCCCCAGGGGCTCAGCCACGGGACCCTGGCAGGTCCCAGGGGCTCAGCCAACTGCAGGAGGGCGAGAGGCTCTCTGGGTCTCCAAGACACATGGGGTCGGGATGCTCAGCCCCTCACAGGGTCTTCGCACGACGCCCTCCCTTTCCCTGCCTCAGTTTCCCCTACCCCAGGCTGCTGCACAGCATCTGCCCTGCAGACCTGACGCCATGCTGATTTACTCTTCATTTACCCCTTAGAAACCTTCTCCTAGAAGAGGCTTTGAAAAAGCAGGAACGTTTCTGCGTTACAGAGCAGCTGCTCGGGGGGCCGAGGCGGCAGACGGAGATGGGGGAGACTCACTCACATCTCCCCCCTCCCCACCAGTGAGTTGGGGGGGGGGCTCGTTAGACTCACCGCATCCTTGACGAGCCCAGCAGCATTAGGGGCCAGCCCATCGCTGCAGGGAGCCTGGTACGGCCTTGGAGTTACGATGCTGCTTCTTTTCCCTCCTCCCCCCCCCCATCTTTCTTTCTATTTAAACAGCCACGGGGCAGGCTCTGCATGCGACCTGTGGAGCTCAGGGATGCGAATTCAGACCCAGAGCTGAATATATTTTGCTGGGCAGGAGGCAAGCGCACCCCCCCACACCCCCCGGGACAAGGAGGATGGAGCAGGAGCAATGCAGCGTGCCAGCGGGGTTTGTGCACCTCGCGGCTCTGCGTCCCCAGTTTGGGGTTTTTTTTCGCTACTAACGTTTTCCTCTCGAACTCAGAGGGGGACCCAACCGAACACATCCCACACTGCTCAGGAGAAGGGAGGAAACTGAGTAAGTATCAAAGCTTGATATCGCCCGTGATGGGCAGCTGGGGATGTGGATTAGCATCTCTGCAACACCGGCAGGTTCTCTCTCACGGAGACTTTCAGCGCCGGTGAAAGGCACGATGGCTGACAGCCCCGGAGACAGGACCATCTACATACCACAGCCAGCACAGGAGGAGGTTCCTGCTCTTCCCGATTGTCCCAGGGAAGTGGGAAAGGGGAGAGCCACCCCCCAACCCCAGCAAGCAGAGCCCTGGAGCGCACAAACCTGTTGCGAACAGGTTGCAAGAGAATCTTATCTCTGGAGAATCTGGTGGAGTCGGTCCTGAGGGCAGCAGGAAGGAGCAAACCAGCTCCAGCAAAGCCCCCGGCCCCAGCTGAGGGTCCCTGCAGCCTCCCAGCGCGGAGTTCCGTGGGGCCTGACAGCCTCTCTCAGGACTCGTTTCTCTTGGAAAAGTGGGACATTAAGTCCAAATTCCAGCTCCCTCAGGAGCAGAGAAGTGGAGAGCTGGCGTGGGCACTGGGTGAAGAGAAAGGATGCCCCGCTGAAGACTGCATGAACTGAGTACTTCTGGGCATGAGCCAGCCCCCCAGGGACACTGGTGACCAGCGTGGCCTCTCCCAGCACAAATCCCAGAGATGGGATTGAGCCCAACAGCAGATAAGGACCAAGGCTCCATGGGAAAGTCTCCTCTATGTTATTTCTTACGCTCTTCCCCCCTCTAACTTCTCTGGAGACTTTCCAAAGACAGGGGAACGTAAGCGCAAGGGGACCCCACAGACGTAGAAGCTGGGAAGGTGCGTGGTGCGGTGTGCTGGGACCGCAGAAGGTGGTGCCTCGGCCATCCCTGCCTCTGTGCCCAGACATTTCAGATTTACTTCTCCATTTGTTCCAGCATCGAAAACCAGATATTGGGTTTTCAACAGGTCTGCTGCTCCTGAGCTACCAGAACAAGCCCTCCCTCGCTCGATACTTACCGATGGGAATGCCCCTCTAATAGACTCTGCCAAGGCCCTGTGAAACCCACAGTCTTTCTCCTACAGGAGACACACAAAGCCCACAACCACTTAACCTGCTGGCTCCAACAAAGCTCGAAGTAAAACCGAACCTATGCACCACTTAAGTGGAAACTTCCCATCGCACGGGCTGGGATCAATGCCTTGACAGTATCAGTAATTAGGCTCAATCCTGCAAAACCTAATCTGAGGAGAGAAACCCCAAGGAATCTCTCTCCTTGGACCTGATAACTATTTCATGGCACCTGCAATGACACGCAACCGTGGCGAAATCAATACGGGAACATCATTGTAAGAATTAACCACGTCCGACGATGCATCCGTCTCTATTAGAGTTATGATCTCGTCCAATTATGGATCTTCACTGAACTTGTAATTATGAGTTTGGTACTGTGACTTCCCACTAAGCTATTGCTTTCCTTCCACAAGGGAGAGAAGAGTCAATGAAAGGATAATGGAAAATTCCTTTCAAGGACGCAGCGATGGCAAAATTTAGCTAGACAGGAGGGGAAATACAATGGGGACTTTATGCAAGACGATTCCCTCGGTTGGCCACCACCGAACAGGAACAAACCAGGTTCTCGCAGCATCACTCAAACGCTAACGTAGATCTAACAGCCAGCTCTGTGCAACCGCGCGAGGCAGCTCTTCCTCCCAAATTCCCTTCAAACCCAGCCATCAAAGCTGCCCAGGTGAACAACAGCTTATTCAGAGGAAAATAAAGAAATTCTTCCCATTTATCTATTCCTTTATATTTGCCCTATAAGGAAGCTTAAACAAACAACCCAAAGCCAATGCGTATGTCAATAAGAGTATCTTTGTACCTGGCATCCAGCAGGAGCGTGTTTCGAGAGACTGACAGAGCACTTGACCTCATGGGGGATGGCGTCAAAGCACGGGGAAAGCAAAGATGTATCTGAGATTTATCTGCTTTTCATTAAAATACAGTTTTCCACACCTCGCTTGCGTGCCCTTTCCCCCTTCCCTTGCGGCTGCTGAAAAAAAACCAAACTTGAGTGACTTTTCCAAAGCACCCAAGGATTTTCACACCCAGCTCAGTAGTTCAGAATAATTCACTGAAAAAAAATTACTTTAGCACTTGGGAAATTTTCCCCCTGCACCAGCGACTTTTTGGGACCATTTCTTTTTCTCCTGTTTGCAACACAACCGATTTCTTCCTTCCCTTCCAAAGCAAACATCGCAAATCATTTTTCCCTTAACACAGCTACATTTGCACTGCAACAGGTAACTTTCAACTCACGAATTCTCTCCCTGCTTTTCGTCAAAAGCTCATTTTAAACTCGGTGAGAATTTCGTGCGGTTCTAAAACACACGGGAAGGAAAAAAAAAACATAAATAAAAATTTGAATGTCCTGCCTTCCAGCAGGAACAAACGCAATACACCCCTGTGCATGCGTGTGTTTATTCCCATGTGCGGCCATCAAGCTGATCGGAGGCGTGGAGGTAATTTCACATCCAAATAAACACGTTGCGAGCATTTATTGGAATGCCTGATCATTGAAACAAATGGGGCCGCCTTTGCTGGGGTGGGCGCAGGCATCTATCTGGCGTGCTGCGCTCTGCCGGTGCCCGGCTTCATTCAGAAAACAAACGGAGGGAGCAGACCCACTCTGCAAGTTTTAAATTGATTCCCAACGTAGCTCTTTCCTGACAGTGCTTTTCCAAACGCAGCAGCAGCAAGGCTCCCCCTGCCCTGTCCTCCGCCAAAAAGCTCAGTCCGAGGGTCCCCAACAAGTGAGCGGAGGAAAACGCGGACACTGATTTCAAACTGCAGATGGTATTTCAGTTTCTCGGCTCCTCTAACTCGCAAAATAAAAAAAAGCCTGAAGGGACTCCAGGTTACAAATCCCTGCCCCAGCCCTCATTTTGAATTTGTTCCTTTTAATTGCCTCTGTACCGAGAGGAAGGCTGGGAAATTTCCACCCTGCGGATGCTTTGCTTGGGAAATAAAGGGCAGAAAACAGGAGTCTGGAGTGAGGCACTGCCAAGGTGACCATCCCTACCAGCTGCACTGGTACCAGGACGATGACGGACACGGTCACCACCCGCCGGTGCTGCTTTAGGGAAGCACCAGGGCACGTGTAATGTAATGGATAATAGAAACCATCAGAGAAACCCAGAACCTCAGCAACATCTGTGGGAACGGCTATTTATGGCTTCTGCGTGGCGCTGCACCACACCAACAGCACATCTGGGGATGTCCTTATCCCTACAGACTGGTATTCATAGAATTGTAGAACGTTTTGGGTTGGAAGGGAACTTGAAGACCATCCAGTGCCACCCCCCTGCCCTGGGCAGGGACACCTCCCACCAGCCCAGGTTGCTCCAAGCCCCGTCCAACCTGGCCTTGAACCCCTCCAGGGATGGGGCAGCCACAGCTTCTCTGGGCAACCTGGGCCAGGGGCTCACCACCCTCACAGACAAGAATTTCTTCCTAATATCCACTCTAAATCTCCCCTCTTTCAGTGTAAAACCGTTCCCCCTCATCCTATGGCTCCCCTCCCTGATCCAGAGTCCCTCCCCAGCTTTCCTGGAGCCCCTTTAGGGACTGGAAGGGGCTCCAAGGTCTCCCCGGAGCCTTCTCTTCTCCAGGCTGACCCCCCCCAGCTCTCTCAGCCTGTCCTCACAGCAGAGGGGCTCCAGCCCTCCCAGCATCTCCGTGGCCTCCTCTGGACCCACTCCAACAGGTCCATGTCCTTTTTGTGCTAAGGACTCCAGAGCTGCACGCAGTATTGTGGTCCTTCAAAGACTCCTACAGTATCAGACAGCATCACCCACGGAAACATCATGGTGCTCAACCATTTTTTTTCCCCTCTTACACCCATGTGCACCCCAGGCGCCTATATCATTTTGTACCTTTGCTTCGCCTCCGGCTGCGGTACTGCTCCGTGTAGAAGGTTAGCTGGGTTTCATCGTCCGCCTCCGAGCCAGAGTTGCCTTTGGCACGTCCAAACCCGATCCCACCTGCAAGCAACAGAGAGGAAAGAATCAGCCCTGTCAGCAGGGCTGGATGGCAGCGGGGGGGAGCAGGGAGCGCCTCGGCAGAGCTGCCGGATTTGGCCGGCATCCACCATTCCCGGCCCAGGTGCTCTGCTCAGGGTCACCAGAAACAACCAGGGACTTTTTCCACTTACGATTTCACTGGTTTCTTATTGTCAAGAATCAAGACGCCATGGTGCCAATTGTGATGTGAACGTAAGAAGATGCTTTCTACCACCAGCAATGTATTTTACAAATGTATCGCTATGTATTTACAAAGAAAACCTCTCAATGTAGAAGCTGCCCTCCCCAAGGACACCTACACGGTGACGTACGGTGAATTTTAGGTGTTTGCTTCAAAGCCAACCCAGCAGAGCCAAGTGGCACCAGGGGGAATACAGCACTTGCAGGGCCCCTGCTGCATGGCGAGGGTCCGGTGTCCCTCCCTCTGCACCCGCTTTGGCTCATCTGGCTCCAGCAGCTCGCCGCGATGGCCAGCAGCTTGTGTCCCTCACCCACAGTGTGGCAAGGAGCTGGGCTGGCTCCTGGTGTACCTGGTGTCTCCCTCCTGGGGCTGGAGCTGGCGCGGGATGCCGGAAAAACCCATCTCGCTTCGGCCGCTGGACCCACCAAGGAGCGACACAGACTCTTAACTGGCAGAAGTCCTTCAATCCTCGCTGAGCTTAAAGCAAAGAGGCCTCCGGGGGTTGACAGTGGCCCTTTAAACTGCCATTAAAATATTTTACTGTTTTTAAAAAATCCTTTATTCTAGGCAGAAGCACAATTTCCCCACTTCTTGGCAGAAGAACAGAAAACGAGCGGGGCCTTCTGCCCTCTGAAATCCTTAATCACGGCGCTGAGAGGTGGCTGGCGGGAGCCGGGGGGACACCAGGAGCTCGGCACGTGGCTCTTGCCCCC
>VYZM01015048.1:1233752-1257633 GCA_013398915.1 Dromas ardeola | reverse complement strand
AAAACCAGAATTGTCCAAGGAAACTCGCCACCCACCCGCACAACGGGCGGCTACAGGAAATCATGAATCCACTCGCAAAGAGCGAAGATGAAATTCAGGATCAAAAGGTTTGTCCTCCTGGCAGGCCACAGAGGTCTCCCAGGTTTAACAAACGGTTTGGCCTCTGTCAGCTCCTCGAATAAACTCATTAGCCGAACATAACCCCTGTCCTGTCTCCATTTTGAGAGTCACCAAGTCCCTCTGCTCAGCTCCCAGAGCTCCCCTGCCCGCGGCGTGTTCCGTGCTGGCAGGGATCACAGGGATCACCGGCCCTATAGCCACCCTGCATCCCGCTCGGATGAGCGAGCGCCTTGGAGCTCCCCAGCCTGCCGGGAGATACAGATGATGCATCACCCGCCACATCTCCCTGGTCCAGAGACACATCAGCTCTGTGTGGAGCTTCTCGGGGACCCAGAGAGCTCAGGGCGCATAACTGCTCCGGACCATGGACTCCAATTCCCTTTGCAGCATGTGGCAGGGTCTGTTTTAGCGCGAAATGAGAAGCTGGCCATGCAGGACGAGGCATTTGTAACCCTAGACAAGGATTTGACTTAGATGTGGAGTCTGCAGGAAACTCCTCCGACAGCCACCCATGCTGCAGGGAGGGGAGAGCTCCCGACCGCCCCGTGCCACCAGCCCATGGAGCAGCTCCTCTTTCCTTCTCCCCTTCCTTCTCTGGAGTGGGTCCAGAGAAGGGCGACGGAGCTGGTGAGGGGTCTGGAGCACAAGTCTTGTGAGGAGCGGCTGAGGGAGCTGGGGGTGTTCAGCCTGGAGAAAAGGAGGCTGAGGGGAGACCTTCTCGCTCTCTGCAACTCCCTGAAAGGAGGGGGTAGCCAGGGGGGGTCGGTCTCTGCTCCCAAGGAACAGGCGAAGGGAAAAGAGGAAATGGCCTCAAGTTGCGCCAGGGGAGGTTTAGGATGGATATTAGGAAAGATTTCTTCACAGAAAGGGTTGTCAAGCCTTGGAACAGGCTGCCCAGGGAAGTGGTGGAGTCACCATCCCTGGAGGGATTTAACAGACGGGCAGACGTGGTGCTTAGAGATATGGTTTAGTGATGGGTTTTGTCAGAGTTAGGTTGATGGTTGGACTCTACGATCTGAAAGGTCCCTTCCAAGCTGGGCAATTCTATGATTCTATGATTCCAAATCCCAAAGGCAATGTCCTCAGCTTCCCCAGGGGCAAGAGGCTCTCGACCACCCCCAGGGTGCATTTCTACCCCCGCAGGCTGCAGAGAAGGTACGGAGATCTACCGTGGCCATTGGGAGGGGGAGTCCTGGAGAAAAGCAGAGCAGCTGCCGTGCCCGCGGGAACACTGGGAAGGCTCCAGAGAGGATCCATCCACCCAGCACTGCCGCACCAGGTGACGGAGAGACAAGGATCAAACCCTCTGCCTGCGTAAGCACCGCAGGTGGGACGCATCTGAGGAGAGCTCTAGAGAGAGGGTGGCCTAAGGGACCAGCTATGTTACATCTTCCCATTATTCAACCCCAGGCACCACAGATCAAAGGCAGAGCTCCCCAAAGCCCCCTACATTTACGGCAGGCACAGCCGGATCCTGCGGTGTTGGATGCCCCAGCAAGCAGCATCGCAGGGGTAAAAAAAAAAAATCAAGAGCGGAGAAAGGTCTCCAAAAAGCATCTAGTCCCACCTCTGACAGCACACACCCAAGCCCCTCTCTTGCAGGGCTCCTCCGAGGGGCTGGGGAAGGATGCTGCGGGAGGGAAGGATGCTGCGGGAGGGAAGGATGCTGCGTCTCCACACCCCGCCGCCGCATCTGCAGGGGGAAGCCCGTTCCCGCAGCTCCTTCACCCGGGAGCAAGCGTAGCAGGGCCTCCCTGCGAACAGATGGCAAGTTATGTGAACCTCAGGGCTGTGCGATATATAACGTGTGCAAGCAGAGCCAGGAGCTCGGGAACCGCGCGGCTGAGACTTATTTACCGAAAGGAAGCCAGAAGGAGAGCGCAGGAGGGGAGGAGGAGAGGGCCATGCCTTCAGCTAGCGACGCAACGCGGCGAGGTCGCAGCTCTCTTGTGGTCCCTGCTCGGCTGATGGGAGTAATTAGCGCCGCAGTGATCATACCCCATCTGGCCACCGTGCTCAGCACATCCATCCGGAGGCATCCGCTCGGGCATTCCTCAGTGGAGTGAGCGCCGTAAGCAGGGGGGAGTGTTACCTTCACGGGGAGAGGGTCCCTGCAGTCACTGGCTATTTGTGATGATGCTAAAAATACTTATTCCAGGACTGGGAGCAAAAAGCTGGTGGATCTCACTGCTCTGCACTGCTCCTGTGCACCAGCACATCCTTGGCCGCTCCACACCCTTGAGCTCGGGGGTTTGGAGCAATGGGGGAAAAAACAAAACAAAACAAAAAAACAAAGAAGAAAAGAAAAAATAAAAAACCCTTGCCAACATGATCTCAGGAAGTGGAGTTCGACATGGCCAGCATGGAGAAAACCCTCGCTGACAAATGAAAGGTAGTCGGGCTTCAACTGAGTGAGCATCAGGGGTCAAGGATGAAGGGAGGACCCTTCATGCACTGCCAACCGTGACAAAAGGGAGGAAGAAGAAACCAAATGCACTGTAACGTCACGAGACACGGCACTCCCTGAGGCTGCTGGGACCTTGTTGGCTATGGGGGGGGTCCATCACACCCATAAAAGAGAGACAGTCCACCACAACTGCTGCCTGGGCTGTGCCACCCAGGGATTGCCATCATCAGCCATCTGAGCCTGGACAGCCAGGGGTAGGAATCCACCACCCACCCAGACCGACGCCTCCGCGGACATCACACAACCGCACGGCAAACACGGGTCCACACACAGGCATCACCCTGCTATGCACGCACTGCACGCTTGCCTGGCGTTCCCGTCTCCCATCCAAGTTTTAAAAGAAAAGGATGGGAAGAAGCGCTACTGCAGGGTAGACAATGCCTTTACTAATTTGCTTTAACTTTTGGTAAGGCCTGAAGTGGTCAGAAAATTGGACTAGATGATTGCTGTAGATCCCTTCCAACTGAACTATTCTAAACCATTCCGTTCCACACCATCACGGAATCACGGAATCTTCAGAGTTGGAAGGGACCTCTAGAGATCATCTTGTCCAACTCCCCTGCTAAAGCAGGATTGCCCAGAGCACATCACTCAGGACCGCATCCAGGTGGGGCTTGAAAGTCTCCAGAGAAGGGGACTCCACGCCCTCCCTGGGCAGCCTGTTCCAGCGCTCTGGCACCCTCACCGTAAAGAAGTTTTTCCATGTATTTGAACGGAACTTCCTATGTTCTAACTTGTGCCCATTGCCCCTAGTCCTGTCACTGGGAGCCACTGAAAAGAGCCTGGCTCCATCCTCCTTCAACCCACCCTTTAGATACTTGTAAACATTCATGCGGTCTCCCCTCAGCCTTCTCTTCTCCAGGCTAAAGAGTCCAGTTTTATATACCCCGTATCTATATACCCCATATCTATATACCCCATATCTATATACCCCATATCTATATACCCCATATCTATATACCCCATATCTATATACCCCATATCTATATACCCCATATCTATATACCATTCCGTTCTATATACCCCAGCTCTGCCCTGCAAGACCCGCCTAGGCTGCACAAACCAAACAGGGGCTCAGTCGGCAGCTCCGGCGCTGCCGCACTACCCGCAGGCTGCTCCCCTCCCTAACACGATGCAGCCACATCGTCAGCGCCTCGGCACCGGCTCCTCCCAACGACAGCCGAACACGACTCAGATTTAGAGGCGATAGGGCCGTCCTCTCCTTGAGCAGAGCTTGCCAAACCGCCTTCTCTCCCATCCCCGGTTTCCAGGAGGTAAATCCACCAGGGCTATTGAGCCCACATCTCCGTCACCGCGGTGAGAGTTCCACCAGCTTGGCAGAGGTGGTGAGATCCACCCCGAGGTTTAGCACGACGCTATGATCTCAATCTCACCCCGTCCCACAGCGAGGGCCTTTGGCAGTGTAACAACCCCACGAACAAGCTGAAGCAGAGGAAGCCTGAGGCTCTTCAGCCTCCACAAAATCAGCTTCCATCTCCGGCAGCGATTTAAGGACGCAGCTGAAGGTCACCGTACCTTTGTAAAGCACACTACATGTTCCCGTCGTACACCTCCATCCTGTCCACCCCCAGATGCTATTTTGAAAGCGATTTGCTCTCCTTATGGCTCCCCTACTCGCTTGCGCGTCTCCCACAAAACAATTCATACCACTAGCCTTTCTTTCTTTCTCCCATCCCTTTTGCTGGCACAAATTGCAGGGGGAAAATATGTTGTTTGGCTTAAAAATTGCAACAACAGAAAAAAGCCATCAACTGAACAATGTAAGTGATGTTTGGGTAAAAATACATTACAACAGAGATGGGAAGTGACAGCACTCACGGGACTCCCAGAGCAGCCAGGAGAGTTGTCTCTTTCCCAGACATAAAGCTGGGTACGGGGGGGCTGTTCTGGGGAGATACCAAAACCAGCATCTCACCAGCTTCAGCGGCCAGGAGGGATTCTCCAAAACACAGTCGCAGCTTGGATCAGTGCAAACACCCACCACCTGTACTTGCGAGATGCACTAGTTGCCTACCTCTACTGGCTGCACTTGGATGGTGCCGCCACCATCCCAGGACATTCCCGAGGGTCCAGCTCAAGGGACAAGGAACTGCAAAGCCCCTTTGAGTGTGCCACCAGCAGAGGCTGGGAAGCCAGGATGGAGCCAGTGGCGATGAAGTGCTCCATGGCCCTTGGAAATCAGCCCCCAACCTCGCTGAGATATTCTAGGGTCTTCAGATGTGGCCTTGGAGGACCCCAATGGAGCAGCTGTGCCAAGAACCAGCCTAAGCCAACAGTTCTGCTCCCTACAGAGACCCCATATTCACCCAGGACCCAGCATCCTCACACGATGCCTCGCCGGACGCCGATGGGGCAGGGCAAGGCCAGCAGCTCTTCTCAAAACCAGCCTCAACACCGCATGGTGTCACCAAGTGGTTGGGAGAGCTGGACGGCCCCACAGCTTGGTTTTTCCAGCTTGTCAAAACAGAGCGGTGAGGCTTAAAGCCCACAAACGTGCCACCTTCCCCGAGTCTCCCTGGCTTTGGTGTTGGGCTTAAAGTTTCGGTCCCTGGAGCCACGACCATTCCTGTCCTCCTCACAAAGCTTCTACACTCCTACAGCTGCATGGAGAAGACTGGAAAGGCCACAGCAGTTTCTGTTATAGCTTCCCACACTAAGTATTGAGTAAAACATATTTTTAAAAAATATAGTGGTTTTAAGCATCTGATTTTCCCATCCCTCTCTGATTTCTGAGTGTCAGAGGGCAAGTTATTATCGATTCCTCAACATTACCAGTGGTTTAAAATGCTCCCAGAGTTTTGGAGAGAGGAGTAACTCACAGAGCAGCTCAAGAGCTGCTCAACTGAGCACGCCGCTTCGCCGGAATCAAAGCGTTTTGCAAGAACACGTCAAACTCAATCAAAGAATAAATGGAAAAGTTTGGCTACAATTAGAAGTCAAGGTTAGTGGGGTTTTTACCTCCTGACCTGTGCACGCACTCGTGATGGCACCCGTGGCCACGTGTAGGATGCAGCCTCCTCATCTCAGATACCAGCTCCTCTCCATGCCCATCGCCTGCCCTCTCACTGACTGCTTCCAGTGTTTTTCAAATAATCCGCTTTTTCTAGGCACAGGGGAGGGTGCGCTCCTGGGAATCACTGACGCTGGCTCGAGAGGTCTAATGCATCATCACGTCCATAACACACCATGTAAACATCGGGTACGTGTAACACGATTTAATAACGTTATCATTGTTCCCTCCAAACAGAACCCCTGAGTTTCAATAAGCACGTTTTGTTGTTTCTGGTCCGGTGTTTTGGAAATTGCTATTCTACAAAGTATGTCAAGAAATCAACTTTCCGATTCTACTTGGGATGAGCGTAAATTTCACAACACTAAGTTCTTCACATGGTGGAAACTCTAAATAATGGGTGTTTTATCACCAGCTCTAAATAATGGGTGTTTGTTGCTTTTCAAAGCATGAAATAAGCAACAGTGTTTGTTCTGAAACTGGGATGTGGACTGATTTCCAACAGTGCCACCCTGAAGGTACTAAACTCCAGAAAGCAAAGAGCTTTACTAGCATAAAATTAGGTAATTACACCGACGCCTAACTGATGATGGTGGGAGAGATTTGTACAACCGCTTCACTCATGTTGGGATGAAAACACATCTGGAGAGTGATGTCCTGCCACAGAGCACAGCGGATATGAAGACATGAGGAACATGGAGAACTTTACCTCGCCGTCTCTTTCTCCAGCCACCAAACACCTCTACCACCCCTCCAGCAAGAGCCCCTGCCCCCATCGCTCCGCTGCTCTCCATTAGTCCACATCATATGAGTCTATGATTCATTCTCTGATTCTATACGCCACGTGCAAGCACAACATGTCCAAGAAACACTGGGAAGCTGCTGGCTGCATGATGCAATCAACTCAGCATACATATATGGAGATATATCTATATATATATATTAAAATATATATATAAAAAAATCATAACAGAGCACAAATAACCACACATACCCATACATCAGGGGACCGAGCACCGCCTGCAATGCATACACCTCCAAGCCATCCTTAGGCGAACCCAGCAGGGGAAATGCTATAGGTGGCACGGCGTGCCGTGCCGGAGCTGGCCCCCAGCCCAGCCTGCCGACGCCGTGCGAGGGAGGATCCACCGCTCGCCGAGAGGCTCTTTTACACAGAGGAGTTTTCAGACGCAGCAACACAGCGATATGGGAACCCGGGAGCATTTTGAAAACAGGCTTGCATTCCATCTCGACTTTTCCTTTCTTTTCTCTCCCGGCCCATTTTGTAAGGTTTTAAAATAGAAAATGTATACATTTTTTAACATAGCTATTAATACACAGGTATTAATACATTAACAGGTTATTATATACCTTAATAAATCTGTTGCTGTAAAAATAGATTTCTATAAGAAAAAGTCTTATTTTAATTGCAAATTGGAGGGGGAGGGTAGCAGAAGACAAGATAAAGTTTTATTCGAGATGTCTCCTTTGAAGGAAACTGAACAAATGTACTTTCCTCCTTCATATATTCATGAGATGACTGCTTCCCTACCCTGTTCTCCACCACCCTCGGCTCCGGGCTCAGAGCCAGCACAGTCCTTATCTGGTACGAGGCAGAGAAAAAAAACCACTGATAGGATCAGGAGTTTTCAGTAGTTTAACAAATCTGAAAAAAAAAAAAAAAAAAAAAAAAGTCTCAGTTGGTTTTTAAAAAAACTAAAAAAAAAAAAAAAAAAAAAAAAAAAGTCTCCGTTGGTTTTTAATAAAGCTCGGGGTGCGTGACGGGGAAGGGGGGGATGTCGGGAGAGGCTGGCGTGCAGCATGGGAAGGGGATGGAGACCCGTGTTGGCTCAGCATCCCGCAATGGCGATGGAGGCCCTGGGGAGCACCAGGACCGCCCACAACCCCTCTGACCACACACCCGCTCTTTCCTTTTCCTCTTTATTCCAAACCTCTGCCTTTTCCCCCCATCTACAAAGAGCCGGAGATCATACCTGCAGCTCCTGTCCTTGCTGCAGCCAGGTGAGCTGCTCCTCAAACTGGCAGGACCCAAGGGAATGCCCAGTCCTCCGGGATGGGGCATCGGAGCCCACGGCAGCACCTTCCCAGCACCGGCTGCCCTGACCCTTCTTCATCCTCTCCCCAGTCACGGCGCTCAATCACTTCCCAGCTAATTGCCTCCACTCATGTGTGCAAACTAACCGTTTACTGGAAAATGCCACGGAATGTTAATTTCATTCGGAATTGGGTAACTGCAAAGCACTTCCATATTTTTTTATTATAGGAAATGAATAAGCATTGTATTAATAGCATCGTTTCCAACTCCAACGACAGTCGCGGCCCCATCGACGGAGGCTGCGAGTTGCTTGTCACCCCGCACTTTCCCCGCCTTTCTGCCTTCCTCCTTTCCCTTCCCCCTGCCACGTTCTCGATTTCCCATGTTGGTAATTAAGATAATGCAATATAATTATAAACACATTGTGAAAGATCAAACACTGAAGAGCCACAGTCCAACAGTCCCCGCCTCTGCCTCGCACCTCTGCATTGAAAGCATCTTTCAAAAGGAGACGGGCCTCTGCGCTCCTTGGGCTGCTACCGGTTGGGTTCGACCTTCCCAGGAGCTGCTCCCGACTAGGAAACCCTCAGCTCTTCCATGGGGCAAAGACTTTTCTAGAACACTGACATTTCTCTCTTTACCCCATTTCTCCTTCTTCAAGGAAAAGCCTCTGGCCATGGGGTGCAGCCCCGTGTAGCCTGTCCCATGTCCCCCTGCCCCAGCACCGAGAAGGTCCAGGCCACCAGAGACTCTGCTTCCCACCTTCTCCACTCTAATAAAACCGTTAACTTACCTTTTTTTTATGAGACACCGTAACATTTTTGCTCACACAGTGAGCAGAGAGGAGCGGGGAAGATGGGCAGACCCTCAGTAGCAGCTAATGCTCCTCAAGTTATAAAATAATTGAAAAGTTAAATAAGAACACTCTGGAGGAAGCTTCGGATTTGGCGCTAATGGGTACATGAAGTAGTCCAGGCTAATGTTGCATGGAGAAGAGCTGCCGGCTCAAGAGCACCACACTGACCTCCAGCTCCCTCTCTCCACCGCACATCTCCTACAACTCCACAAAACCAGGGAAAAACTGCACTGGGAGCCAGCTGGGGCACAGGCCCACTGAGGGCAGAAGAAACCCCCATTCCCACCTGGCTGAGGAACCTCCACTGGAGGATGAACCTGGAGGCAGCGGCTCTTTGGCATTGGTAAAGCAGGAGGCGGGTGAGTGTGAGCAAGTCACAGCACCCCCAGGGACGGGCAGGGAACAGCAATGGCCAGCAAAGGTAGGTGGGAAAGGTGGCATGGTGGTCCCCCTCTCCAGCCTCAACCACCACTCAACTCCCTGCTCATCAGCGTGGTGCGGAATGAATTTGCTAGATGGAAATTAAATTTCCTTTGCAAGGCAACAGTGATAGCCTTTCTAGGCAAGGTGATACCCTTCCCCGGTACCAGCGACTACATTCCACGTGCTGGGGAGCATTAACCCAGAGAAGAAGGACAAGCCACCAAAACCCCATATTGCAATGGGGCCAAGAAGCCTCAGCCATGCACGCATGGCACCAACACCACTCAAGGATCCCCCCTGCAGTGGCAGGGACCAACCACAGCATCCAGGCAGGAAAGGAGCTGTCAAGAGCTGTTTTGTTGGCTCAGAAGAAGACCTGGAGCTAGGTGGAATGTCCAGAGAGCCCAGGCTATCGAAAGCAAACCACTTCCAAGCCACGTGGCCAAGGCAGCGAGGCCAACCATGGCCAGCCCCTGCAGGACCTGGTGAGTGAGTCGCAGCAAACGCTGTAACTCAGCGGGGCCGTCAGGAAGGATTGATTTGAAGCACCTTGTTAATAATTTTCCTCTCCCGCAGGTCCTTCAGGTAGGTCACTGCCTAATGATGAATGGAGCTGGAAGATGCCTGCAGACCTAATATCAGCGCAGGTGCCCGGCCTCGATCCATCTTCCTTAGGAGCCAGCTGACAAAACTAACTGTCTCGGTGCCGTAACCAGGTAAAACACGACCGGTAGGAAGAGGACATGCAACCAGAGCAGAGAGCTGGCGCTGCTGCTGCCCTCCCTGCTCCCCTCCCCATAAAACACTCAACCCCAGGACGGATCGATGGGGAGAACATCTCACACATGACCGGCAGAACCGCGATGCTGCTAAAAGTCAAGGTGAAGAAGCGCCGAGTGTCACGGACCAAGAGGAACCCACCGCTCTCATGCAGGCGGAGCATGCATCTGGAGCATGCCTCAGGTCTGAGCCACGTGTCCCAGGGGCTGCCCAAGCCCTCACCGGCATCTACTTATTTCCAGCGGAAAAGGGAACACTGTGGGGTTGTCTCCTCATCCCAGCCCCCACGGTTGCTCCACACCGACACCATGGAAGGACCGAAGCTCTCCCAGGTCCTCTGCATGGCACACAAGGCAGCTGCAATACGCAGCCCAGCACAGAAACCCAGGAGAGGCAAGGACACTCGAGATCCCTCAGGGTCTCCTAAGGGGAATAAACAGCCACCATATTAATTTTTTAGATTCTGCATCAGGCAAAAAGGAAAAAAAAAAAAAAAAAAGACGCATTAGAGAAAAATCATCTCGAAGCTAATCCTGGTCAACAACTGGCCTACAACCCAGCTACGCCTTAAATAATGTAGTGCTTTATCAAACATTCATAGTGATGCACAGTGATGAACAATGTGAGCCTGACATTTATATAAATATAGTTCCTGATGGCTTGTTTTCCTTGGACAGCCAAAACTTCACAGCTTATTTTCTGTGAGCTTGTGATTTCGCCTGGACGAAATGCACTTTTGGACACCTGGGGAATCAGGGCTACTGCACACAAAACTGCCACGACATCTCCACCAGGCACCAGCAGCCCCACAAAACCCAGCAAAAGCCCATCTTAAAAGAGCTGCTGCTGACCTGAGGAGCTACAAGCCACCCAGCTGTGGCTGGTAGAGGGGATGACCAAGGGCATTTCTTCGCACATGGGATGTCATGCTGTGTCGGGGCGAGACCAACCCAAGCCTTGCAAAGTGGCAATAAACCAGGGAGACTTCACGAAACTGCCATCCCTATGGGATGCTCAGCAAAATGCTGTCATATTTAAACACCCCTTTTCTCTTCCATTCCCTACGGCACCAGCAGAAGCAGCTTTTCCATCTGCTTCTGCCCTCCTCTGTCTTATGAAATTACAAGTGGGATATGGCGAAGGGAGGGGAGAAAAACAAGAAAATCACATCAGGAAATCCAACCTACAAGCCTCTTCTCAACAGCAACACTTACTGCGGGGTAGAAAGGGCCCTTACTGGCCTCAGAGATGCTTAAGCCTTAATTAGTCATTAAGCGCAGCACTTCCCTTGGCCAGGGGGATGCAGGACCAGAAGAGGCCACCAGCCCTGGGGAGCTTCCCCATCCCTTCTGACCTGCTGCTGGAGGCAAGGGGGCACGTTGGACGTTGGGTCTCACTGGGGAGACCTCCTGGGCACGCTCCCGCGCATCCATGATTCTGCCTTAGGCCACTTTCTGAGGGGTGTAAGGAAGGGGGACCGTGTCCCACAGGACCACCAGGCCAAGAGACCACCCTTCCCTCTCATCACGTTGATAGGGACAACCTAAATTTTGGATGAAGACAACCAGTTCGGTGTGACAGGATGATCCAAAAAAACCCCTAAAAATCCCACCTGGCAGCGCTCCGTTCAGATCTCAAAAGGCAATTAATGTATTAATTATGACTGTGTTTATCTCCCTGGAAAGCAAAGCTTTTCCCTGGCAGGTATGGACATTTTCATATCAACACTAAAGTCAGAGCTGGCATCACCATGAAACCGAAGAGTCCAACGGCATATCCATTGCAACCTCTGCAGCTGGGACCCCTAGTCTCTGCATTAATGCACTCAAATCAGCTGGAATTAAGCATGTGGGACTTAAAAACATGTTTAACTTCTCTAACAACTAGAGACACTAGCTAAGCACGCACTTAAATGCTTTCCCAAATTGGGACCCAATTCCTCCCCTGTTGGGCCTCATTGTTTTTTATTTCTTTAAAGCTGAAATTTGCAGCCAGGTTCTGCAGCCAGGAATAGCCGACTGAAAAAAAAAAAAAAAAAAAAAAACCCAAACAAAAAAACACTTTCCACTGGCAGGCGACATGAATATACATTTTCAAAGGTCTCTGTAAATTACGCAAGGAGTTGGCGGGGATTAGAGCTGGTAAAAGCTGATCACGTACAAAGAGGGTCATGATCCCATCAGGTCACTGGAAAGAAGAGAGAGCCCCAAGACACATCAGATGCCGGCCTGACGTACTGTCCCATTTTAGCCTTCAGCCCCAGCAAACGTTAAGTCGTCGTTTTATTTATTAAAGGCTCAGAAAGCCTCTGGTTAATGCCGGGATTCAGGGTGGCACTGTGTCTGCCTACCCGAGCAAACAGCAGCGGCTCCCAGCCCCGGGGTCGGCACAGCCCGGCATGGCCAGGATCACCCCACGGCAGCAGCCGCGAGCCCGGCCGAGTGAGATGTCCCCTCGAGGACGGCAACATCAGGCTGGTCATCCTGCTCTCATTGCCCATGGGCTCTCCCTTCTCCATCACGGAGAACACCATCACACTGCCCATTACAAGGGCATCACCTCACACCCTGTCTTTAAATCTCACCGCCAAGATACTGCAGAGCTCTTATCTCTGTAAAAAATAGCAACTCTAAGGCACAGCTGAACTACCTGCCCTCCTCTTCCACATTTCAGACCCCAAAACATCCCTTTCCCCAGCCCTGACATGGCGACGTTGGGCCTTACCTCTCCCCTGGAGGAGTCGTCACTGGGAGGTGAAGATGATGGCTGAGATGCGGCCACCAGAACAGCTGCTCTAGCGCTGGAGGGTGGCATAGAGAGCTCCCTTTCTTCATCAGCAGGACCCTTCCCTGCTATCTCAAACCTAGGCCAATTGCCTCCCCTGGCAAAACCCCTTCTCTTGGACCACATCACCCAGAGCAGTTTGGCAGGAGGCTGTTGGGACCACAACCCCTTACATTAGCAGTTCCCAACGTCTCCTTATGCTGTCCTGTCTGCTGTCTGGCTCGGCTCCACTCTCCAACTCACAGACAAGGACCAGACCATTAAGTGACATGACCAGGGTTACCAAAGCAGCCGGTGGCAGAGTGGAGCTGGATCTACATCTCCAGGTTCGTTCTAGGTGCCAGACCATCTTTCAGGCATACTCAAAAGCCTCTCGCTATCACTACAGAGAACAGCATCCATGGATTAAGTAAGAGAAACTTCAGAGGTTTACCTAAGTTAACACAGCAGGTGAGAAAAAAGTCCAGGAGATACGAATTCAAGATGACTGCACAACCACACCTTTGATATTCCTATGGTATTAATCATTGGTACCATCAGTAATAAGTCCTGTCTCCTGTCTAGACTTGGAGGCCATACCCAGACCGCAGAGTCTGTGAAGCCAGCACAAAGGCCTGCTTGAAAAGTTCTTTTTTTGAACATGAAAGAAACTGAAAAAATAAAGATGGGTCCTTTGTTGCAGGACTGGAATTGCAGATACTCGATTTTCATGTCTGACATCTATTTTCTCCTCAGTTTTCACCAGGCAGAAGTTCTGCTTCTCACCGATCCTTAAGATTTGGTTTGGCAAAATCTTCTCGTTGGGGAAATCGGGGGTAACCCCACATTCAGGCTTGCTGGACTTTTATCTGCCTTCATTTGCTAACTCTGGGGATCCAACGTGTCCCATCTGGGGATGCAGCGGTGCTGCCACCGATGGACCGGGGGCACTTGATGGACAGAAGCAAAGGGCTCCTGCCGCAGTAAGATGAAACCATGTCGGTAAAGATGCGAGCCAGGTATATTAAAAGATAAAAGCAAGTTATGAATTCCCAAAGCACTGCAGCTTGAGGCCACCTGCTTGGGAAAGGCAGGAGAGCAGAAATCATCAGGAGCACGGACTGGAAACTACCCAGAGACCCGAGGCATGGCTCCCGGAGGCAGCGAGGACACTGACATCACCCGCACGAATTTACCCAAATCCCATTAATTGTGGAACACTGTGTACACGCGGGGACTGGGTTAGGATGCAGCAGTCTCCCCAGTGAAGGCCAAGACCCCAGGAACCTCACCCCAGACCAGCAGACCCCCCTCGGCACCACACACCCGTGGGGCACAAAGCCCTAGAGACCTTCTGATTGCCAGAGAGAACCCAAAACCGCAAGGATCCTTTTGGCTAGTTAGGACTGCCCAGCCATTGCCTCCTTCCTCGCTCCATTTCATGTCATTATATTAATAATAATTAAAAAAAAAAAGACTACATTTTCTTCTTAAACTGCCGCAGATTTTTCTTCGGTCTAAATTCATCTGGGCTCTGTGCAATGTCACCAGGTCAGTTTGTGCTCCTGCTGCAATTCTAATTTTGTCAGCTTTCCATTTTCTAGGGAGTTGGGGGATTTTTCTTTCTTTTTTTTTTCCCCCCAAGTCAAAAATGATTTTGCATAACAGTAATAATGTTAATGGCCCTGCACAGCGCATCCAGATTTCAGCTGCAGCTAGGGAGAAATAAACATCTCATCTTTGCCCTGCTGTTTATCTGCCCACAGCAGAGCCTGGTATCAGGTCAGAACCTGTAATTTCATTAACTTTATCACTCAGACGCGCTTGTTGCTAGATGTCATTATTCAGCACATTGCTCCCGCGTTTTGTTTGTGCTGGGCTTCACTTCAGATGCTCCGGCGCCACGCGGGAGCATCCTTCCCATCCGCATCGCTGCAGAATGCTGCCACAGACCTAGGAGGAGAGTTCGGCTCGTTGATCCGTGCTCTGCTCGCCCGTGATTTGCACAACATTTGTGCAGCTCGACCTCCTGGGCCAGGGACTTTCCCATTTTGCAGGGCTGCAGAGTCATCCGGTGCAATTCCCTGCTTGACCTGATACATCCAGAAGCTCCACCTGGGGAAGAAAAAACCCCCACGCTCTTCCTCGTAGAAAGGGGGAGCGAGCCCAGCACCGCGGGATGCACCCATCCTGAATGATGGGAAGCGCCCGCCGCCAGTGCGACCCGGCACCTGCGAATCCATCACTGCCCGGCACGCAGGGGAAGCGAGCGGCACAGGCAGGGGGAGGGCGAGCCACAACGCTCCATCTTCATCTGATTTGCCATCCCTGGTAATTAATGCTGGGAAGTGACACTTGAAAGAGCCTCTAGTGACAGCCCCTGCGATGATACCATTTGGAGCCCGCTGACAAGTCCCAGCTGATGGCTTATCACAACGCTGCGCTGCAAGTACAGCAAGGAGAGCTTCTCCCTCCAGCGCTGATAGACTCCCTAGGATGTGGCCCTGGTGATCCCACCGAAAACTGGCGGCTCCGGAGAGGCAGCCGGGCACCGAGGGGACAGCTGACCCCGTCCTCAAGCCGGGGCCGTGCGCAGCTGTGTTTGCCTTGACGCATCCATCTTCAATCCACCTGTAAATCCGTGCCCGAGCAGAACTGATTTCCAGCCCCTGGGGATCTCTCCAGGTACGCTGGTGTCTGCTCGCGCCAACTGCGGAGCTTCTCGCCCCACCTGCCGCAGCCCCCCGGGAATCCCGGCTGCATCTGCTGCCTGTCGGCAGGTCGACGTGTCTGTGTGCGCAGCACAGCCAGCACCCCAAAAATCACCGCCTTTCGCAGGCGGTGAGCAAAGCCCACAGCACATATATTTATATTTCTGGTGTAAAAATCCTAAATCTGAACTACAGCCCCTCGGCAACCCAAGCTCTGGCCAGCTTCAGCAGAGAGGAGCAACCAGCACATACCATAGCTTGACTCCTTCAGCAAAGCCTCATCGAGAGCATCCATCTGGGAGTAAACACACGATGAACCGGCAGGGTTTGGAAGGATGAGACCAAGCAAGGCACAAACCTGTCTCGATCCAAGGATCCAAGGTGCAAGGCCCGACGGCACCACAAGCTGAACTGGTGGGAGCATTTGTGATCAGATCTCACAGCCTGGGGTAGCCCTGGCCCTGCAGGCAGCTGGCAGCCCCAGCATGGGGGGATTTTTCAGTCAGCATAAGAAGTTCCTTATTGCCAATTCCTGAAGCCCTCAGACAGTTTAATATTCTGCCCTAGATCTTGTTTACTATTATGTTTTGAAGAGGACTGAAATGCAGTTACTGCTGTCTTCCCCACTCACACGACTCTAAATAATTTATAGAAAAGCAAAACAAAGAAGAGAATATGAAAGAATAAAAAAGGCAGCTCCGTTACAATATATGAAGGTTTTCATTTGTTCATTCTCACCGAAGCAGAGGGTTGGGGAAACATCTCTTAACACCGGGGGCCGGTAACAGCCAGCCATACACAAAAGGGGATGCCAAGGGGGATGCTCAGATCGGCACTCAAGGACGGGAGATGGGCCCCTGGGCACCTCTGTGTTTGTTTGAGCAACGATAACCATCGCTGTTGCAATAACTTTGCTTAGAAGAAGAAAGAGTAAAAAGCACTTTAAGGGTGGAAGAAACACAACGTCCAGCCACCACTTATGGCCATCGCAGGCGCAGAGACCTGCTTTCCAGACGTAATGCATCACCAGGGCATTCACCGGCTCCGATGCTCAGAGCTGCGCAGTCTCCTCCGTGGAGCCAAGGAGAGTCCCTGTCCCCATGCCTCTCCCCCAGCACTTCCATCGTGGCTGCTCCGACGGCAACCCCTCAGTCTTTATGGGAATCCCACGTGCTGATGGGAAGGAGGGAGGAATGGTCCAGCGTCACCCCAAGAGCCCCTTCCCTGCACAGGGGGAGAGAGCGCATCCCTTCCTCGCTCCTGCTGGAGCCACTCAGCAATTAGCACTAATGTACTTTGCTTTTTTTTATTTGAACGCATTTTACCGTGCCTTGCAGATGAGCAATATTAAATGGCTTCTAATAACATTTCAATAAGCAAAGGTGGGTGTTGCAACTTCTAAGAAACAGACTTTAAAAACGCAGGCAATCAAGTGTGCATTAGCCCAAACACTCTGGGGAAAGCGCCGCTCTCCTCCGCGCAGGAGGAACATCCCCCGGCTGACACAGTGGTACCCATGCGGCCCCCCCGGTCCCTCCGTCCCCACACACAGGCTGGGGACAACACCCAGACCCTGCCCGACCCCCTCGGCGATGGTTCTCCAAGAGCAGAGAGCGGAACAACACGGTCCAGCAGCCCGGGTTTTGTCTGCAGGTAAGAGAACAACAAAATAAAGAGCAGCCAGTCCAGACTGCTTTATAGAGGCTCTCGCACTGGCCTCCCCGAAGAGCTCAAGTGCCTCCCAGCAGTGCATTAAGGGACACCAGCAGCTCCTGTCACCCGTGGTTTGGTCTCTCTCCGCTCCCAGGAGGAGCCACACAGGCTGACTGCAGGTAAGGTGCCTCCCCTGCTGCCAAGCCCCGGCCGTAAGGGCACCCCCCTGCTCCCCCATAGCCGGTACAGCCAGCAATGGGTGCCGTCACGTACACTGTGACCCCAGGGGACCCTGTCTGTCTGTCCTATTGCATCCAACCTTCAGCTACTCCCTGTGCCAATGTGTTCAAGGCCAGGTTGGACGGAGCTTTGAGGACCTTGGTCTAGTGGAAGGCATCCCTGCTCATGGCAGGGAACTAGATGATCTTTGAGGTCCCTTCCAACACAAACCATTCTATGTTTCTGTGATTCTATGTTGGACCGCTTTTCCCAGAGGGACCCCACCATTACTTTCTTCCCGAGCTGGGCAGAACTTTGGGGAGGGGGAACCTCAAAGGGACCAAAGCTCCTCCAAATCCCAGCTCAGCACCTTCAGGGAAGGCACGGAGCATCCGCAGCACCTCATCTGCTCAGGGACGGGCAGCCCAGCCCAGCTCTCGCTGCCCAGCTCCCCACGGCTACTGGCAGGGGATTTCTACCTTACAACAGCGGTGTTACCCAATATTATACCGTACAAGCAGTCAGCACCATAGGGACAGGCAGCAGCCAGAACCTACACTTATGGAACTGTATAGGCTTCTTTCTAACCTGACCTACAGATGCTGTATAACGCTGTACCTGCCACGTCACACACCACGAGTGGGTAACGGTTCACAGTTGGGGTCTGCCCACCTGGATTCAGCTTTGAGCTTCTTCCCGCAATGAGAATTTTCTGATCTGCCATTTCCAACTCCACACAGGGCTCCTACGTGCTTGCCTTAAATCTACAGCCCTGATGACTTTGTTTGCGGGTAACTACAGGATCATTTGTCTGATTGCTCGGAGAATAAAGCACAGGGGATGTTTTGCTGCTCATGGAAAATACAGCTTTATGGAGCAGCTCCCGGAGGAGCATCAAGGCTCAGCAGGCTGGCGGAGCCCCAGCGCACTGACACGTTCGCTTGCTAGAACTGATGCCCCGCTCGAGAGCAAGGCAATGAACATTTCTGCCACCCAGAGAGAGAAGTCTGGCCTGATTGATGCCCATGTGCCAGCAACTCACCCACGGCCAGGAGTCGGCGTGAATCCCAGCATTCCCATCCTGTAGAGCGGCCCATCACAGTGGGAGCACACGCTCACGCCGCCGCCTCGTGCTGCCCGGTGCAAGGCGCTGCACAAGCCCATGACAAAAGAGTAACTCCCCTCCCCGGGGAAATGCCAGCTCTGCTCCCCTAGCCAGGCATCCCCTATCCCACCGGGGTTTTCACAGAGGCCTCTGCCTTTGCAGGGACCAAACACACAACCAAGCCTGAAAGCAGAGCCATCAGCTTCCCATCTCACCATGCCCACAGGCTCATGCTGGAAACGGGAGACCGGTTTTGGAAGAGGATGTGGCAAAGGAGACGGGTCAAAGCCTAGGAAGCTGGTTCTCCACAGAGCTCCCAAGCACACAGCTCACACGCTCCTACGGTGCCTGAACCACCAGCGAAGGGCAGCCAGGGAGTGCTGCGAGATCAGAGGACCTGGTCCTCAGGGCTGGCAATGACAGCTGAGGGCTCACAGCTACCGTGCCTCAGTTTTCCCAGCACTATCCAAAGGTGATCCCCCTCTCGGGAAGGGCAGCTTCAGGACAAGGGCTGCAAACCATCTTGTAGCTGACAGCTGAGGACCAATGCCTGTAGAGCCAAGTGCCAGCCACAGGGACTACGTATGGATGAGCCATCCTCTCTAGAGGACACCCCAGCAGGGGATGGGGAGAGGAAAAGAGGAGAGAGAAAAGCCACAAACCTTTCTTTTCGTAGTCAGGCTTCTCTTCCCCGCCCCGGCCCAGGCTCTCCAACGTCCGTGTCACCTGGCTGCCAAACTCATCCTCTCTGGTGCTCGGCTCTGCCCGCCGCGGCGTCTCTTCCTCCTCCTCGTCCTCATAGTCATCCAGGATGGGGGTCTCACGGATGGGCACCCCGATGACTGAGTTGTGGGCTTGGAGGCGCGAGTTGCGGAAGCTCTCGCGGGCCTGGGGGCCCAGCAGCACCGAGGGGATGTAGTGGATCTCATGGGTGGCCTCCGTGCTGGCACTCTTCTGCGGGATGCGGCGGCGCTTGTGCCAGCGCCGCTGGGCGTACAGAGCCACTGTGAAGACCAAGAGGAGCAGGAGCAGCGCGATCAGCCCACCCTGCAGAGAAGAGCAAAGGGCAGAGTCAGGAGACACAGAGGGCACAGGAATGGGTGACGAGATGCAGAGGGATGGACCAGGGGATGCAGAGGGCACAGAGATGCACCAGTGGATGCTGCGGCCAGCATCCACGAACTCTCTCCTCATCCACCCCCAGAGCGCCCTTCCACCAACGCTCCATGAACCACACACAGGTGGGTTCATGGAGCAGCCACCTCTGGGGTGGGACATCACGGGCAGCAGCAGCAGTGTGGCAGGGTTGGCCTGTGGCCAGGGACAGCACAGTGACACCCCCGTCTCAGCTCTGCCCAAGTTATTTTGCCCACTCTCCCAGGGACGTTGTTCCTATCACGCACCCCTTGGGTCCCCCCCAGCCCACCCGTGCACACAGGGGCTGAAGTGAGCAAGCACCCCTCCCACCCTGCACCGGGAGATGGGAAAGGAGGCAATCGCATCCCACCACCTCGGAGAAAAAGCCTCATTAAAACAACCCAGGCACCGACAGGGGAGCAGTAAAGCCTCAGCAGAGTCACGCAACGTTTCACACCAACGACAGTGCAACAAATGGCACGGCAGAACGGCCGCCCCCCGGGGCACGGTTACCCCAGCTCCACCATTGTGGGCTGCGATTTGCCAATGGTTTCACCGAGACTTCAGCTGCAGACCTGGGGGACATTCCAGACCAAAACCTCCTCTGCAAAGCCCTCCTCTTCCCTCCCCTCCCAGTTTTCTTCAGCACAGCCCCCAACTACATTACCATTCAAAATTTAAAAAAAGAAAAAAAAAAAAACCAACGAAAAAAACCCAACCAACCAACTTTACAGAAAAAAATAAACTTCCTAAATATCTATGTGTCCATGGGAGTGGTCTCTCTTCCCAAAGGAGCGAGGCTGGGAAGCGCTGAAGGGAGCCAGCCCTGTCTCTAGCTGCTCGGGAGGATAAATTTGGCCACGCCGCTCAGCCCCACGCAGGCAGAAGCCGTGTGTGTGTGTGTGTGTGCGCGCGCCAGCTCCCACCTCTTCATCTCCGCAGCACTGGAGCAGTTTTATCCCATGGCAGGGGATGTAAATCAAGAGCCGTGAGAGCAACGGGGGCTCTGCAGCACGATGGGGGACAGCCAGGGCAGGGCAGGCATTTCTTTGGCACGGGGGATGCCACGGCCCAGGACTTTACAAAAGCAAAGCTGAGACACGCAAATAGTTCATCTGCAATCGATACAAAGCACCGTGCCGTAGCTGGAGCGTGGCTCCGGCTCATAAACAGGATCAGCTGGAAAGAGGTGGCATGGAAAAATCACAGCTCACGGGATGAGTTAGCTGGGGGAGAGGCCGCAGGAGAGGAGGAAAAATGTTTCCCTGGCGCAGCCCAGCACCATGACCTGCTGCAGACAGGAGCCCAGCCCAGCATCTCCCATCAGGAACCCCTGCTCTCCCCCCTACTTGGCACAAACAGGAGCAGGGCTCAGGGATTGAGGAGGGCATTGCTCAGCTTGACTTCCCCAGTTTAGGTGACATGTGCCATCAGGAAGGGCAGTTTAGCGGCCAGGAGATGCTGTTGGGAGAACAGCAGGGCTCGCTGAGCTGACCAGGTCCGTGCCCTGCAGTACCAGAGCACTCATAGGACCAGCAGGATGAGGACCCTTCATGACCTTCCATGCTCAGAAGCAAGAAACAACGTGGAGACCTCAACCTGGAAGAGCAGAAACACATTTCCTTGGGTCTGCACAGCGCCTGATGGACAGAGACCCCAGAGCATCAGAGGAGCTCCCCATGTGAGCCACCCACACCCCCCGGCTCCGAAATGGGGCTGTTTCCTTGGAATTCCAGTTTTCTGGAGAGAAACCACAACACATCAGACCCTCCAAAAGGGAGGTCCAGTGACAAGGACACAGCAGGGCCATAAACTTCAACATGACAAACCACGCTGCAAAATCAGGTCCGGCTTGTGTGCAAGTGTCCTTCCAACAAAGCAAGGGCTGTTACCTTACCAAAGGCTTTCAGAACACCACTCATGGACATGACTACTGGGAAAAGCCTTCTCCAAGGCCCCACCATCAAGTCACCGAGCTGCCCAGCTGGACATCGCTCGTACCTGGGTGCTCTTTGCATCCACGAAGTGCCTGCAGGGCAGAGCGGGGCAGAGCTCTCCGCACCCGCAGGCACACGGGCACTTCCCCTCCCTGGAAAAGCACACCCAGAGACAACCCAGACGCTTGGAAGAGGCCAGGGTGACCAAGAAAGCCCTGCGTGAGGAGCAGTTTGCTGGCTGGACACAGGAAAGGGGTCTGGGTACCCATGGCAGCAACCAGGGCCACATCCCTGTCTGGCTGGGCTTGCCTTGCCTCTGCCCCGAGGAATGGCTTGGAGCAGCTAAACCTCTCAACATATCGAATCACAGACTGGCAAGGGTTGGAAGGGACCTCTGGAGATCACCCAGTCCAACCCCCTGCCAGAGCAGGGTCACCCAGAGCAGGTGGCACAGGAACGCGTCCAGGCGGGTTTGGGATGTCTCCAGAGACGGAGACTCCCCCACCTCTCTGGGCAGCCTGTGCCAGGGCTCTGCCACCCTCACAGGAAAGAAGTTCCTCCTCGTGTTTAGGTGGAACTTCCCATGTTCAAGTCTGTGCCCGTTACCCCTTGTCCTGTCACTGGGCACCACTGAAAAGAGCCTGGCCCCATCCTCCTGACACCCACCCTGTCAGTATTTATAAGTGTTGATAAGTCCCCCCCTCAGCTGTCTTTTTTCCAGACTGAAGAGACCCAATTCCCTCAGCCTTTCCTCATAAGAGAGGTGTTCCAGTCCCCTAATGATCTTGGTGGCCCTTTGCTGCACCCTCTCCAGCAGTTCCCTGTCCTTCTTGAGCTGGGGAGCCCAGAACTGGACACAGCACTCCAGATGCGGCCTCCCCAGGGCAGAGCAGAGGGGGAGGATGACCTCCCTCCACCTGCTGGCCACACTCTTCTTGATGCACCCCAGGATGCCATTGGCCTTCTTGGCCACAAGGGCACATTGCTGGCTCATGGTCATCCTGCTGTCCCCCAGGACTCCCAGGTCTCTTTCCACAGAGCTTTTAAATTAAAGATCTCTCTGCTTGGGAGAATTTACAAAAAGGCGTAAAGGCACAGAGATGCTGTCCCCCCCCCTAGTTTGGGAAGAACAGGGTCGGCTCAAACAAGCCGAGGGCTCCCAGCCCAGCCCGGTCGTGGCTCCCGCATCCTTTGGGGATGAGCCGGAGGTCTCTGCTCTGCCAGCCACCGAGACAACGTCCCCTCTCCGCCCAGGAAAGGCTGGGGGTGCCCGTGCCAGCCCCCGCGTGAGCACTCATGGGCTCGTAGCTGGTGGCTCAGTTTCAACGTGCTCCTTCCGTCCCTGACCCCGCGTCGGCAGCTGCTTGTTTAACCACGGTACACACACGCCGGGAGAGCTTCCTGGGGCAAAGCGGGAAAAAAANAAAGCGAAAAAAAAAAAAAAAAAAAAAAAAAAAGAGTCAAACTTAGGAGGCATTCAAGCCAGCCTCATTTTAATCTATTTTTCATGTTAAATTATCCAACTGAGGGAGCTGGAGAGAGAAAGGGGAAGGAAGGGATAATATGAGAAATGTTTTATTTGACAATGTGTCATTCGGAAACTGATTATTTCTGTCTCCGAGCTTTTTAATATTCCCAAACAATGGCCAAGCCGCGCAGGGATTTGGTATTCTAAGGCTGGATTTATAATACTCTGTTCTGCAGTGATAAGAACACGGGCCTTTAATCCTCTGAGCTGTGAACATGCATATTCTCCCGCGTAATGTCCTTCCCGCCGCGCTCCGGCGTGCCCCCACCGGCCAAGCGGGAGCCACCTGGCACCCGAGGCTTGTCGAGACCCACAGGAGAGAAGAAGGAGGAACAGGAGAAGAAGGATGGGGGAGAAGAAACCTGGTGGGGACAACCCACGCGTGTGCAGAACTGCAGGGTGCGTGGCATGGGAGCAAATCCCAGCTGAAGCTGGAAAGCACCAAGGCTGGGAATTATTTGAAGGACAGAAGGAAAACTGATGGAAGCAGCCACCTCGATGCCCAAGAGATTGGGTGCTCATATGAATTATGAGGGCTGCCAAGCTGCTGACCTGGAGGTCAATCACTACTTGGGCATCTGTTCGAGATGCTGAACTATTCCTGAGCAGCAAGAGGATGCATGTGCTTCTTTGAACACAAGCCACCACCCTTCCCTACCCTTCCAAAGTGGTGAAGGATGAGGAAGTCCTACTGGTCCTCTGGAGTCTGGACAAACTCTTTCTTGCAACCCTGGCCTTTCTCGACTCTGCCCGGGCTCCTAGGCCAGCTCTGCTTCCCGCTGTGGACGTGGTGTGGCTCCCCGAGGATCCCTCCAGCTTTGCAGTCAAACACAGCACAACCACAGCGACTCAGGAGAGAATGCTCTGAGGATCTGCTGGCCACCACAGCAAAAAGGGCTGAAGTCATGGAAGAAGGTCCCAGGCAGGAGGAGAAGACCGTTTGGGCTGGGCAGAACTCTTACACCAAAGCATCCCTTCTGCGGGTCAAAGCAAAACCAGTGCAGAGCAGCGCAGCATTGAGCCTGGTGCTGACCTGAACCCCTCCTGCTGCTTCATCCAAACACTAATACAAAGGTTTGTCCTGGAGGGGAAAAA